>CABFWB010002589.1:77505-102592 GCA_902151455.1 Timema bartmani | reverse complement strand
GGGTAACTTCTAGTTATCAAGTGTTTTTAGCGCCGCATCTTACTCCCTGTATGGGCTGTACACTTATGTACTAATTATGCTAATGGGTTAAGGATGAGGACGGTGGAATTTAGAGGAAGTGTACCAGTATTTGTGAGACGAGAGTGGGAAACCATTTATGAAAAACCACTCTCGAAACACCAGACCAGGATAGAACTCTGATCATTATCCTGTTCTTTAAGATTCGGATTCAATATTTGAGATTAATAAGTAAAATGATAGGGATTTGATAAAAAGTGTGTTTAACTCTTGGCTGATATCAGCTGATATAAGAGAAACACAGCTGTACAGGTAAGAAGCTAGAGAAAATGACACACTTGGTAAAAAACCAGAGAAAAGACACACTTTGTGAATGTCGTAATGACTGTGTCTGCCACCAGGGGACAAGCACAAACTGCGTGGGGACATCAACATGTTGATCTGCGGCGACCCTGGCACAGCCAAGTCCCAGTTCCTTAAGTATGTTGAGAAAATAGCACCGCGGGCTGTATTTACAACCGGTCAAGGAGCCTCGGCCGTCGGTTTGACGGCATACGTCAGGAGAAGTCCCGCCACCCATGAGTGGACTCTGGAGGCAGGAGCTCTAGTGCTGGCCGACCAGGGGGTCTGCCTTATAGACGAGTTTGATAAAGTAGGTTTAGTTCATGACCAAAAAATGTTTTTCTACACAAGCAAGGAATTTGAAAACAAGAAATATTAAAATTCTTGTATAAAGGAACTTTTAGGAAAATACAGGGTTTGTTTGCAGTCAAATTGATAATATTTCACTTTATTATTATTATTATTATTTTATAGATATTGATAATATCTAGCAAAAGTGACATTCACATAAGCTGTGTGATATGAACATTATTTTAGTAATTTTTATAATTGTCAAAAAAGCTCACAATCACATCAAACACTTACCAAGTGGTCCGCTGTTGGGAGCAGTTTCAGAAACACTGCTCTTTGTGAAATTTTGTTCCAATATGAACGTAATTTTATTGAATTTGATTATATTTTTATTTTCTACCTATCATAATCTTCAGCAACTGTTTCCAGTCTCCCCCCATACCATCAAGTCATCAGCAAACATTATGGCTATATTTTTACTAATTCATATTGTTTTTAAAAGAGTGGCTTTATTCATGTAACATTTTATTTTGCAGATGAATGATGCTGATCGAACTTCCATTCATGAGGCTATGGAGCAACAGTCCATCTCAATTTCCAAAGCAGGGATAGTTACATCGCTACAAGCCAGATGTTCTGTCATTGCCGCAGCCAATCCCATTGGCGGACGCTACGATGCTACCATGACCTTTTCAGAAAATGTAAATTGAAAGACTATCACTAGAACTTGGCTTAGGTTTTCTAGTACTCCTAATATAAGTGAGACCAAATTATGCTTAGATGGTAATACACTCGTCTATTTTCTTTAATAATCAGTTTTTTTAAAAGAAGAGGGGGAAAAGAAATTAAAGATAGGTCAAATTCACTATTTTACTAATTGAAATATCAGATTTGAATCTTCATATATCTTTAAATCTCAAATTTAAATTCAAATTTTGGAATAAATTATGAAAATAAGAGGAAATAGAAATACAGTTAACTCCCGATTATCCGCGGTAACGAAGATGCCGCAGAAACCCAAAACTGCGGATAGTCTGTAAGTAAAACAGGAGATTGTAGCGCATTTAATTCAAATTAATACCTATCGTGACTGGGTCTATGAACACATCATTTTATTTCACACACTAAGATAATAAAAAACACTTTAAATCAATGTACAGTACACTCAAAATGGACACATGTTTAAAACATTTGTAATAGGCTTCTGCTTCATTTTTCCTTATCCCACTATGTAATGTCAGATAGATCTTTCTGCTCCAGATAATCCGAGTACAACCCCGAAAGTCCTCCTCCCCCCTTGCGCCTCCTAGCCATTAGCTCTTCCCTGGGGATTTACTGAGTATGAGAGGACGAATGCCGCAGAAACCTAAAACTGCGGATGATCTGTAAGTAAAACAGGAGATTGTAGCGCATTTAATTCAAATTAATATCTATCGTGACTGGGTCTATGAACACATCATTTTATTTCACACACTAAGATAATAAAAAACACTTTAAATCATGTAGAGTACACTCAAAATGGACACATGTTTAAAACATTTGTAATAGGCTTCTGCTTCATTTTTCCTTATCTCGCTATGTAATGTCAGATAGATCTTTCTGCTCCAGATAATCTAATCCGAGTACAACCCCGAAAGTCCTCCTCCCCCCTTGCGCCTCCTAGCCATTAGCTCTTCCCTGGGGATTTACTGAGTAGACTACAACAATTGGTAGCCCTGTATTCTCCATCAACGACGCGGTGTTTTTTAAAAACTTGTTCCCTGCTGTTGGCAATGACACGGTTAAGCCTGAAAGTGGATAATCGGGAGTTTACTGTATAAAAGAATGATAAAAAGTACCAATAGTAACTAATCCGCCGCCACACCTCCCCTACAAACTATTACTTGATGGTGCTTTCAATTAACATCTTGGTTAATTGTTCCACGGGAAGGGATATGACTTGATCAGTAAAACTGCAGAAAGTTCTCAAACGCTGGTTTGTGAGTTTGTTGCTTAATTGGAGCGTACAAATATTAATTTACACAAGGGTTGAACAACAAACCGCTCATCTATGTCCCGAGATCTCAGACATCACTGCCCTGGCTGGTCACTCTTGTCCTTGCGGCGAAACAAAACTTAAACAAAACACAAATGTAATAAACCAGCACACTAATTAATGTTAAATTTGTTTAGTGAAATCCTTTCATTATAACATTTATTATACATTCATTTGAGTGTTAGTTTACTGGTCTGAGGTCAGGTTGTTGAGTTTTTAAAACCCACCATGTAATAACTCACTAAAGTCCACAAAAAACTACACAACAGCAATAAAATCACTAACATGACTGAATAATCTGTTTGTAACTAGTTTCTGCTTTATGTATGCACTCAGGTGACCTTGTCCCAACCCATTCTGTCCCGGTTTGACATCTTGTGCGTCGTGCGCGACGAGGTGGACCCCATGCAGGACCAGCACCTGGCCAAGTTTGTGGTAGCATCTCACATCCGCCACCACCCGAGCGGTAAGAAGAAGAACGCTCAGGACGAAGTACCTGTTGCAGGAAACGTTGAGCCAATCCCTCAGGAGCTGCTCAAGAAGTACATTGTGTACGGCAAGGAGAACGTTCACCCTCAACTGAGGAGCTCCATCGACCAGGACAAAGTGGCCAGCATGTACAGCCAGCTCAGACAAGAGTCTCAGGTCGGTGTCAATCAACTGTTCACTCGGAAACTATTCAGAGTGTGGTTTAATTTGTTACTAGGGTCGGTTCCTCGAATCTGAATCTCCAATTTACCTTCGAAACTCGAATGAATTCTTGCCTAATGGCCTGGTAATGTCAGTTAAAAACACTCTACAGTCAAATAAAATAAAAATGTTACCAAACGGCTGTACGTATTAAATTGAATGTTGAAAGGAGGAGAGAAGACCAAAGCCTATACATATCTACTACTACTATTGCTGTTACTACTGCTGCTACTACTACTGTTGCTGCTACTACTACTGTTGCTGCTGTTACTACTGTTGCTGCTGTTACTGTTACTGCTACTACTGTTATTGCTACTGATAATTATTAGGGAAAAAATATTAATAATAATAATAATAGTAGTGGTAGTAGTAAGTTTGTTGCCGTTACTTACCACGACAGAGAGATTGAATATACTAAGTTTAGTCAAAATATGAGACCTTGGGTGCCCAAACAATTTTATTTTGGTTAAATTGAGGTGAAATGACCCCTAATTTAACACTTTTGATCCCGTGATGAAACTTTCCATAAATGATGATAAAATAAAAATAATAACTATCTTGAAAATAAGTTTTTTGAGAAATTCAAGGTCAAATATCTTATAGCATGACCTTGGAATTAAATTATGTCCAAAACTACTGGTGTTGTATGTCATTGGTGTTGTATGTCATATAAAAGCTTTTAAAATAAGCTACAAAACAATTTCTTCCTCAGATTTCTATTTCATTTTTAGCTGAGTAATAATTTATTTAGTAATTGTGTGTCATCGTAAAATTGCTATTTTTTTAGATTTCAGAAGGCCATACCTTAAAAACTATTTCAGATAAAAATCTAAAAGTTTGGATTTTTATATGATCCCTGGGGTTACATTAAGTGAGCCAAATTTGAAAAGAAAAAAAAAATCAAAGAAGAAAGTTCAAAGGACAGTGTTAAAATATTGGCTCCCTCACATGGCATGACCTTACTAATTTTGCAAGTCCCTACCTATAAGTGATGAGTCAGCAGTACCAGACACAGCTCAAAGCAAAGTTCAAAATGAGCCATAATTGGACCAATGATTGGATAGTTGATCTGCAACAGTCCAGCCATATAAAAGTGTTTCCTTGTCCACCGTTTGTTACAGGCTACAGGCAGTATGCCCATAACTGTGCGTCATGTCGAGAGTATCATACGTATGGCTGAAGCCAATGCACGCATGCACTTGCGTGACCATGTGCTGGAAGATGACATCAACATGGCAATACGCATGATGTTGGAGAGCTTTATTGAGACTCAGAAGTACAGTGTCATGAAGAGTATGAAAAATGTGAGTTTTGAGCTTCATAATCTGAAAACCTTTGTAATCCTGGGAAAATGTTTGTACTTTGGTTTTAATAGGCGAGTTTTCACGGTTGACCTGGTATCGATGTTTACGAAATGTTTATGACCAAGACAATACCAGATCTCGGTTTGGTAACACTTTCCTTGAACAGACTAGCAGTATGGTTACAACCAATGAGCCGAGAATTTGTGCGCAAATTTCAAAATGTTAGATTTAAATGAGTATAACTTTGTATTCAATGGATTTTAAGTCTTTGTATATTAAAATGGACAGCAATTACTATCTAGAAATACATGACAGTAATTAGGTACTTAAAAACCGTTTAGTTACAGATAAAAGAGAGTATTATAAGATCTAGGCCTATTTAATATTACATAGGTTTAGCTTGACATGTTGTGTAGATATTAGAACTAGTCTAAATAAGCACCAATATAACTAAGAATAAAATTAAATAGCTCATTTTNTTTAGTTACAGATAAAAGAGAGTATTATAAGATCTAGGCCTATTTAATATTACATAGGTTTAGCTTGACATGTTGTGTAGATATTAGAACTAGTCTAAATAAGCACCAATATAACTAAGAATAAAATTAAATAGCTCATTTTTCGTCGATTTTCAGTACATGTAGGATTAAAGCAATTCACCCACCAACTGTTAGATCTACGCCGCACCAACCACCATTTTTGTTTAAGAAAAACATCTCAAAATTGTTCTCGCACTCCACCTTGGTAAGAACCACTTGATACCAAGACGTGACCAAGTCAATCGTGAAAACTCGCCTAAAGATTTCTACCAAGTTATATTTATAAATAACAACTCACGTGCCTTGATTCTTGTCAGCTATGCAAGAGTACTTTGTTTACAGACTTATTTAACAATTAAAAGAAATTAAACCCTGTTGGCTGTGGTTGGGTAGTTTGCCGTTCCGCCCTATTACAAGCCAATTGTAATTGTACTCAACATGAGCTTTTTGTTTTGGTGATTTTGCACCAATCAAACATGGCCATTTTGTTGTTTTACAAACATTAAAATATAATATGTAAGGTATATTTGTAATAATAAATCATCATTTAAATTATAAGTGATAGCCAGCACACCTACCTTGGTGATACTGGAGTAGAAATTGTTTAAATAGAACACTAAAAAACACACAAACACATTTTTAAAAACAAGCTTTCTGTCGGTGACAGTGAAAGCTTGTCCTTAAAAATGTGTCTATGTTTTTTAACGTTATTTTATAAACAATTTCGAGTCTTGTTTCACAAAGTGTGCTGACTATCTCTTATAATTTTAGCAAATAAAATATATAAATATATCATATTCATAAAATGAAGGTTAACATTTAAGAATTGGAATCAGGGACAGTAGGAATTGTGACACCTCAACACTCATTTTACTTGTGCTATTTATGGTAGAGTTGGGTCAAATCCACTATTTTAAGAATTCGAATCTTGAATCCATATGTTGGACAAAATTATTAACATAGAGTAAATATAAATATAATAGAATATATTAATACAAAATACAAATAATAACTAAATTTTATCATTCTTTCTCATAATCCATTCATACATTCAGTTAAGTGTTAAATTACTGGTCTGGGGTCTGGCTGTTGAGTTCATTCTATAATTATAAATGGTTCTGAACCACAGGGAAGCTGTATTAAAACTCTAAAACAAATTTCACTTGAAAAAAAATGCAATGATTTGAGTCTCATATCTGAAATTTTTTTGTATCCTTGAATGTCGAAAATCCTTAACGAATCAAGGGTCTCATCCATAATTTATTAAAATCACACTCGAAAATAATCTTCTTAGCCAGGAATAGTTGGCTACATTTATAGTAGGAATGGGACACTTATATACTACGGCATTATAGAGATTATTGCTGCACGAGGTTATATACATAACATAGAATCAACCCTTTTTTTAATTTTTTTTTGTAAATTTAGTTTTTTAAATTTTCAGTTTTATTGTACATTCTTCAAAATCTGAGGTTTAGAATCCAGTCTTGAGACATCAAATATTTTGTCAGAATTAAATAAATGAAAATGTAACACAATTTTTATGATTTCAATTGTTTTCTTTGCAATTTCTCATTGCAGACATTCCAAAAGTACCTGTCGTTCAAAAAGGACAACAGTGAACTATTGTATTATATTCTGAGACAAATGACTCTCGACCAATTGACTTATATCCGCTGCCTTCGTGGGCCAGACGCCACAACCATCGAGCTCAATGAGAAGGATTTCATTGACAGGGTTAGTACATTTACATTGTTAATGTTTTTATATAAAGAGATTAGATCTCTTGTATAAATTTAAATTAAAATGTTATAAAGTCAGTGATAGCGAAGGAAGCCAACCTGAAAGGAGAGTTAGGCTAGAACTAGGCAGGAACAAACAAACTTCGTCTTCTCTTCTTAAACACTTCACACTTCCACATTGTTTTGAATTTTCAGAGATATTCCTTTTTCACAAGAAGACACACATTAAAAAAAACACAAAGCACAATGAAATATATGTTATGGAACTACATGCTTCTAGAATAATTTTTAATATAACTGAAACTTGACCTTGCTGCCAAATTGATGTCCATTATGTTACATCACTTTAGTAGCAACACTACAAAGTGTTATCTGGGTTTGAAACCCCCAAAATGTTTTCTCAGATTTAAATAAATGTTTTCTAGGTTTCAAAGGCTCGCTAGGTTCGGTGACCCTAAAATATTCTGATGGATTAAATAGTCAAGTTATTATAAATTAATAATTGTTAGTTACGACTATAGTCTCATATAAATATCATATTCTTTTGACACCCCTTTAACGTCTGCTGCCTGTGTGGAGCTTCACACTCATTGGTTGAGCTCAGCGAGCTCCCCCCCCCAGCTTGCTACACAACAAAGAAGGCTGTGTACAAAAGAGATTAACACTGATTGATGAGTCAGTAGAACCTGCTGTAACTGGAAGCTCTTTAACATAAAGAGAAATAGCCAATAATAAACTAGATTACTAATGACAAGATCATGGTTCGAAACCCGACCAGGTGTAATGGGTGTTTTTGTTAGAAAATAATCTGGATAGCCTGGATGGCTATATTTAAAAATAAATCACTCATATTGTTCATACCTTGTTGAAACTTAAAAATTACACGAGACATATTAAATAAATTATGTATAAACAGTTAATGTATATATTTTTTTTACAGGCAAGGTTGATCGACATTCATGATGTGAAACCATTTTATGAAAGCAAGATCTTCAAAGCAAACAATTATGCATACGACTCGAGGCGAAAATTGATAATCCAAACAATACCTGAAGCAGGTGTGGTGGAAAAATGAAAATGTTGTAAATCTCATCACTTTCTTTTACACTTTACAAATGCAACACAAGCAACCCTACAAGAAGTTAACTAAGTAACAAAACAATTAGAGCAAAGTTACAACTAAATATTAGTACAAAGTTTGTGTGTAACTTTGCTTTGAAACAAATATCAGCTTCAACTTTGCTTGGAAAAAATCTGGCTTTGACAATTACAAAGCTTTGGCAATTAAAATATTGTCAGCTATAATATTTTATTTATGGTCAGTTAATTCCGTTCTGAGCTCTAATGTATAATACAAATAATATTCATGTGGAAAAAGATATTAAGTAATAATAATTACTTAAGATATTTTACTTAACAATATTATATTGTAAATTTGAATAATAACTTTATTTACCGATTTATCAGAATAAAACTAAATGTCACCAAAAAAAATTCATAACAAAACCTTTTCGGAGTATAAATAGCCACAATATAATATTTTTTCAAGCATAAAACCAAAAATATTTAAACTTTGATTCAGCTTTGAGAATGTTTCCTAAACATTTGCTTAGAATTGAAACTTGACACACCGCTAAAGTTAAGTAAAATTTTCATAGCATTGTATATATTTCTTACCCTCAAATCAGGGGTGTGTGATCTTTCAATTCAAAGTAAACTTTAATCAAATATATGAAATATTCTCAAAGTTCGAACATTTTTTGTTAGTTGTTTTGATTATTTAAATTACTTTATGCACTAAAATTACTTGGATAATGTTTTATTGCAAAGTTGTTTGTAATATTGATTGCAATTCATTTACTTCAGATTTTTTCCATATGAATATTAATTTGTAATGTACAAAAAAGCTCAGGATGGCAGTACTTGAACATAAAATGTGTATTTTAGCTGTCAATGTGTTTATTGGCGAACCTTCGAAGCAAAATCAAAGTTGATGTTTGTTTCGAAGCAAAGTAGAAGTTTCACACATTCGTACCTCACATTCAAGAAACATTCGACAGCTTAGCTCAGTCGGTAGTGTGTTTGTCCACTGAGCTAAGGGTCCCCGGGTTCGATTCCCAGCATGGCCAAAATATGTATCATTGGTGAAATGTGGGTTCATCCTTTCACAGTGATGAGTTAACGGTTGGGGACTGGATGTTGTGCCTGTCCTAGTCTTAAGTTAGATTATAAGACACATGAAGCTACGACAGACCTATCATGCCGGTAGTGGAGAATATATGACTTGAATAAAAAACTGACCACCGGCTGGAAACAATTAATAGATGTAAAGTAAATTCAAGAAACATTAATTTGTATATATATTTATCTAATTTTGATACAAGTAATTATTTGTAGTCACATGTGATTTATATTTTATAATAAATGTTTTATGTATAAATATCATGTTGTAGTTTATATGTTGTGAAAATAGGTAAACTCTTTAGATTGACTAAAGAAGACAAGCATGTTCCATCCCATTCAAATGATGTCACTTTGAGTCATTAGGAATGAGTTCATTCGTTTTTATCACTATCAAAATAAATGGTACGCAACTCCACACGGACTTTCCCACTCCATTGTTTAAAAAATGGAGATATTTATTAATAGATGTAAAGTAAATTCAAGAAACATTAATTTGTATATATATTTATCTAATTTTGATACAAGTAATTATTTGTAGTAGTAATTATAATTGCTAATTATTTAGATTATTTGTAGTCACATGTGTTTTATATTTTATAATAAATGTTTTATGTATAAATATCATGTTGTAGTTTACATGTTGTGAAAATAGGTAAACTCTTTAGATTGACTAAAGATGACAAACATTTCCAACCCATTCAAATGATGTCACTTTGAGTCATTAGGAATGAGTTCATTAATTTTTTATCACTATCAAAATAAATGGTACGCAACTCCACACGGACTTTCCCACTCCATTGTTTAAAAAATGGAGATATTTACTTAAAACTCGTAATATATATAAAATGAAATAATATACACTAGCAAACATAAGCAAAAATTGCAGTATCCTTAAGTAAAACATTTTTTGACTCCCAGTATTAAATTTTATAACTAATTTCAAAGAATTAAAGTCCTCATTTGTATATTTGAACCAATAAAAAAGATTGATATTGGGTCCACACTTCGTATTAAAATTTTGACTTACGGTTAAAATTTTCGACATTTTATCAGGAGTTGCACATCTTATGGTAATCGCATTGCTATTAAATTCCTCATTTATAAATGTAGACCAATAAAAGAGGTAAATACCGACTATTAGTTTAATTTCTACTCCGAGGTACAGACAGACGCACAGAAGGAAATGTAGAAACTACTTTTCGGATTCGATGGGTCATGATGAAACATCAAAATCTTGAGTTATTGAAAGTTTGTGTTGGATTTTACAGTCTTTTTACAAGTGTATGGTTTCTTGTTATTTCACAGAAATTGATTTATTTTGTGTACAAATCATTATAGCCCTGAGATCCTTGATGTTTTACAATCAAGAACTCCAATAGGTCACTAGTAGAGATGCGTTATAAATTTTCAATTACTCATTACTATAGTCAATGTTTCACCTTTTCTTTAGCTAAAATAAATCACAATCGTAATTTTTATGATTTGGACATATTCCAAAGATTTGTTGAACCTCTTCCTGGAAGAACTTAACTACATCAATAGTGTAAAGCTTGATTCACACCTTCACTGAAAATAGAATCTGCTTGAGTAGCACAGCAATTTACACGCAGTATGTTGACCCATGATGCATTGCAACGCAAACTTAAACACATAAAATGAATATAAACATATTTTATATTCTAGTAGATAGACATATTTTAGATCATTGTCCCGATAATGTTTTCAAATTATAACGATGTTTCGTGGCTCAATCCAATACATCGATAAACACTCTAAATTAACAATTTATTTTTTAAAACCTCTAACGAACTGTTTGCTTGCTTTTGGCATTACATCACATTCACACTGATTTATGAAATTGTCGTTTTTGGGATTTGATTGGTACTTCTATGCCGAGCATCTCGGGCAGAGTGGACAAAGTAGAGATAAGTTTAATTTAATCAGAACAGATAGAACTCTCCCCTGTACAACCTGGCCATATGTTCAACTACTGCTCTTCAAAGAAAGAGGGTAACTTTTATCTCTCATTCATCCCTCGTCAATAACTCATTACATCACAAACAAGTCACTGACGATATTTCCCTGCATCACTGTCTGGGACCACACAGAATTAACTAACACTTGTTTGTTAAGAATAACTACAAGTTTCTAATTTCTTTGAGTCTGACACAAACACCCCCTAACCTTCACGACCTTCTTATATTCTCAGAACTACCCTACCTCAATAAAACTTTAGCATGTGAACCAGAGCTGCAAGATCCAGCAACTTTGACTGCAACACATCCAACTTTGTATTTATTTTTGTGAGGTTGAATACACTGGACTAACAACATGGCCCCTGAGAGAATGCATGAACAATCATTGTTTCAAATATTTATTCCGGTTCTCCAAACAAACAATTTGTTTTACTGTCCCCTGGTCCCGGTTAAATAAAAATAAAAGTTCCTGTTCTTTTCGGTATAGTTAGGTTTTGGTCTTTTAATTCTATATTTATTTGTTATACTATCTTTAAAAAGTGTGTGAATATAAAAATTATGGATGGGACCTTCAAATCCCAGGTCACCTATATGAATCCTTAAAATAGAGCTGGGGCAATCAACTGTTTTGTAGAGGCCCATCACCAATGCCAATAATTTTGTTTATTAATCATACTTAATTAACCAGGCCAATATCATATTTGATTAATGTTAATTTATTGATTCCTCTATATTCCTTTATGCAGAAAGGGCCAATGTCATGTCTGGTTCTTAATGACCTTGAAACTAAAATTATCCGTATATTATTGATTTTACATGTGTGCTTGATGGATGATAAGCCATAAAAGTTTTAATTTTATAGAGAAATCATCATAAAAGATATCCATTAAAAAAATAGCAACTTTTTTATGAGCCCCTCTAGTAAAAAATCATGTTTCTTGACATTGGCCCTTTTAGCACCAAGACACAGGTGGCATTTAATCAGTAATCTGTTATAAAATACTGTTCCTATATGATGAAATATTGAAATAACTCATATTTAGTAATATAAATCTATGTATCAAAGTTTTATTCTTACTGTGTAATGTTCTGAAGATATCAAAAGTTGAAACAAAGGTACTTCACATACCCCTATGAATCCCTCTGTTGAACCATCATGAGCGTCACTGAGGGGCCAAACATTAGAAGGGAGGCTACTAGCTCACCCTAATAATTGAAATGAGCATCGAAGATGCCTCTAGGGAAACATCCATACATTATTTAGTGTATATCGAAGCCGTTTCCGACCAAATTGTCTTACCTCTGTATTAGGGACACCAATGTTGACAGCGTACGTTCGTTATCTTATAAAGCGGACCAACTTCATTTCCAAGAGCACCACAATTTAGTTTTGGCCTTAGCTCAGCGCCCCGCCCTGCTTTCATTTATAATGATAAAGGTAATTAAATAAAGGAGCAATAGCAACATTTTATCAATCAAACTATGCTCTAGTTTAAAGTTTATATTTCCTTGTATTCTCTATTTATTCTTCATGTCAAAACATAATATTTTTGAATAGTTAAAAATTGAATACTGCCACCAAATAACAAAATATAATATAAAATAATATAATAAATAAGATAGCAAAATATTCAAATAATTATATTCATGTACAGGTGGTTGGTATTTGACAAATATAAAATAGAATACGTAAGAAGTTGTTAAGACAAGCCCTGACTACAGAACATGTTAACGTTGTAAAGTCAGCTATGACAAGTCCTGCTTGGTCTCCAGGGCCACCACATCGGGGTAAGCATGTTTGCTCCACAAATAGGTTAGAGGCAACATTAATCCTCCAGGAAAAAATACTGTCCAGCTCTTTTCTGGTCCATATCCTGAAAATAAAGCAAAATATATCAGGAGAGAGTAGAGGAAGGAAGGGAGAAAGGTTATGGGCATATAATGAGGATGAAGGAGAATTATGGAGATTTAGATCAGATGAAGACATTTTACTAAACTAACAGTTCATCATGATGATGATTAAGTTTATATTATAAAGTTAAAAAAAATCTATGTGTGGATGATATATTCTAGAGATTGTATAGAAGTGAAATAAATGTAAGATTTTTTTTTAATATGTATTTCTGTTTTTGAATTAAACCCTTCAAATATGAATATAAGATATATTTAGATTAAGCTTGTGCATAATCCCAAAAGTCAGGAAATAATTCAGGAAACTGGATGTTCCCGAAAGGCAGGAAAATTTATTTCCTGGAATTTTTCGGGAAAAGATTAATATAAAAAAGTACTAATATCAATGACACATTTGTGTTATAAATTTAAGTGGAAAATGGTTTAATATAATAATCCAGTTTCCTGTTTCATTTCCGCGGGAAGTTATTTCCTGCCTGAAAATTTCCCAAAGTCAAAATATCATTCCCATACAGGTCTACTCTAGATTCAAACTTTCGAATTTCATCTGAAACACTCAAATATAAGGATTCAAAATATGAAACTAACCCCAATTTTAGTAGGATTCCAATTCAAAATGTTGAATATTGCCACATAGTGAGTAGGTCTAGACAAATTGAAAGAGTTTTTTATAAGCTACCTTCACAGAACTGTTCTTGTTGATGCGAGGTCGAAAGTTATTCGGATCCCGCCTGAAGGTGATTCCCAGAAGTTCCAAGAAGCGGTTCATCCCATTCAGCAAGTTCTGGGGGGTGTGAGCTGTGGTGTCTATGGAAGGGGAACCTTCAAACACTATTACCCTGTCGGCCAGATAGGTTGCCATGATGAAGTCGTGCTCTACCACAAAGCCTGTCTTCTTTGCATGAAGGATGAATCTGAAATAAAAACAGAAAAAACACATATAGAGGTTTCAAATTTGGAATTTAGGAGGAAAAGACAAAGACACTTTTCTCTTAACCAACAAGCTGTGGTGATTTCCATAATATTTATTATATTTTATACAAACCTTTGATGTGAACAACTCGTGTCTTAAGTTCACTCAACCTCGATAAAACAGGTGGTGGCATCTAGTGACGAGAAAGGGAACAGCTAACTTCTACAGATTTGTATTTTGCTAATGTTATTAATTAGTAAACTTATACATTACATTATTTCATTTTAGGTAGTTTAAATATTGGACTTTGTTTTCTTAGGGTAAGTTATTCTAATGTAAATTAGATGTTAGTTTAAGGCGCGTTTCTATGTATCTAACCATTGGACTACTTCTATTATGGAGTAATGTATGCGTCACCATTGGCTATTACCTATTTACAGCTTTTTTCCAATTCTAGGTTAGCATCTATACGGCTTCCCCACGCCACTCTCTTTTCCAGCTCTTTTGAAAGAGCTATACCTGATTGATCTCTTTAAGTGTAAATCTAGCCAGGTGTAAAGAGGGGATTTCATACACCCTCTCCAATACTTCCTATAAATCCTACCTTACTGTTACATCATTAGTATTATATAAAGATAAGTATAAAGGCGCAGTTTAAAAAAAAATCCAAGTGATACTGTATTATATGAACCGTGTTTAGAAAGTAAGGGTTGATTGGATGTTAAAAAGCAAAAGTATTTTTTCAAATTTTGAACCTAAGCTATGTTACCACAGGAATTCAGACATTGGTCGTAAAATGACACTAGCTTCTATACACCCATGTCTAGGAAGTTTGTAATCTATAAGGTCATATTAGAAGAAGGTACATGAAAGGCAGATAGGAACGAACACAATATGGCTGTTACAATGAAAAGAAGAACACAGTTCACACTTCACTTTGCTGCCACTGGACAAAGAAATGGCTGCCTCTTGAAGAAAATATATCATTACAGCCCAATCCCCCGACCTAGGTTTCATTCTATCGGAACTCATCCGGGAAGTGTGAAACGCGCAACACAACTTTCTAAAAGAGGGAGCAAAAATAACACAAAAGGGAGAGAAAGTGATGTTATTCATTTTACATGTCTCACTCCTCCCTGATGAGTTCTGAGATATTACCTCTTTGTCCAGTGGCAGCAATGTAAAGTATGAACTATGTTGTTCTATTCATTAAAAGCTATTTTTTGTTTTCATTCCTTTTTATACTTGTCCAGCCATCTTTCCTGTACCTTCTTTTAGGCCTAAATATAACTGAAGTAACAGAATTATAAGTTGTCTGATAGTAACTTGATTTATCAGATAATTATGAGCTATTACAACTTATTGTGCAATAAAACATTTTCCAAGTGGTTTTTTAGTGTATAAAATAACCATAATATAATATTTTTTCACTCATGAAACTAAAAAGACATTCAAGTTTTAATTTATCTCAGATATTTGATTCAATTGAAAAGGATGACGTTGCACACACCTTTTGATGACCTTGGCAGCCACGAGACGCTGCTCAGAGTCGAGGTAGGCCGAGGGCTCATCAATGAGGTACACGTCGGCAGGTTTTCCGAGGCACAGCGCAAGTGCCACTCGCTGTAACTCTCCTCCAGACAAGTTCTGGACCTCTTGGTCGATGATATCGTCCATTCTCAAGGGCTTCATCACATCTGTTACAAACTGACCAGTTACGCGTGATATTAGAACATAGCTGCCAATCAGGGTATTTTCTACAAACATGGAGTAGTGCGATTTGGTTAAAAAATATTTTATTTGAAAATGATATATTTGCTATATAATCAGTTAAAATATTCAATATGCATTTTCATAAATAAAATTTCTATTAAAAACTACCATAAACAGAAAAGTATTGTGTTACTAGTTGATAAAATGAATATCAAAACCCATGTTTAGATAATTAAAATGGCTATTTTTAAACATATTTCAAGATCATTTTATCGATTTTGACCTAATAATACATACCAAAACATCAGCAATTACTATCTAGAAATACATGACAGTAATTAGGTACTTAAAAACCATTTAGTTGCATGATCTAGGCCTATTTAATATTACATACGTACTTCATGTTTTCTTAAGGTTATTTTTGGAAAGATAGGTTTAGCTTGATATGTTAGTAGATATTAGAACTAGTCTAAATAAGCACCAATATAACTAAGAATAAAATTAAATGGCTCCTTTTCTGTCTATTTGCAGTACAGTTAGGATTAGATCAATTCACCCACCAACTGTTAGATCTTACGCCGCACCAACCACCATTTTTGTTTAAGAAAAACATCTCAAAATTGTTCTCGCACTCCACCTTGGTAAGAACCACTTGGTACCAAGACGTGACCAAGTCAATCGTGAAAACTCGCCTATTAATATCATATTTCTAACAGGTAAAATCCCTTTCTTCTAAGTTTATGTTGGTACCAGTGCACAAAGAACTTGCTATTTTCATCTCAACTAGAGCACAGTAAGGGGACATACATGTATTATGTAACACATTTGAGGTCCATCATAGCGTGACATGGGGGAAGCGGCGGCTTTAAGCTAGCGTAACGTAACCAAGATTTAGTTTATAAAAATAAATTGTTTGAATCTGATGAAATTAAATTCCCTGAATGAAGGATGAAGTTCTGTGTGAGACTGAAGATGTACAAGTTGAGGTACAGGATGACATTGACTCGACTCATGAAACCACTCCACAGGAAATATCTCTATGAATGTTTGCAACCAAGTTGGTTGGAAGATGTTTTAAAAATGATCCAGTTATGTATAAACTTAAGCTTTTTTCACACTTTTAAAATTGAGTTTTGTATAAATACAAGTATAACTGTTTGACTAGAAATTGCATCCTTTATTCAAAGTCCTATTTATTTTAAACTTATAAGATCCAACGTGAAAAGAACTAACTGGTCTACTAAAAAACAACCAGCCCATTCTAAAATTACATGAGGAAAAGGTGAATTTTTATAGTTGAAACTGGAAGTGTTACGTAACTTAAGGTGGGAAGGGGTGGGGGGTTGCCAAAGCTTTAGAGAGTGTAATATAAGGGAGGGGGTCCAAAAAGGCCTAAAATTGTGTTATGTAATACACGTATGGCACCTAACGCCATCACAGACTGACGTGTTCATCAAAGAGCTATTGACAAAGTATTGAAAGTCTATATACTTCAAAATCTATATTAAATGTGTGTAACATAACTAAACATACCCTGCATCTAAATGGTGCTGCCATCTAGCTATGACATGTATAACTATGTCAATAGTTTATAACACTAAAGCAAGTGATGTATCCTACAAGTTGTGACACAATGGTTCGATAAACTTTAAACTTGTAATTTAAGCTTGAATGAAATAAAAATGACAACAAATGAAAACATATATTTTTGAAGGTTGTTACAGCATATTTTGTAGTAGTGAAAATGTAATAATAAAAAAATATCCAAACAATCAGTCTGCATCAGTGATCAGCAAAATGTCTGATTAGCTTAGCCATAATAAATTTCTTCCTGGAGGAATGAGCCCATGAGGAATATTTCCAGGCACACTAACCTGAGGATGAATATTATCAAAGCACACTAACCTGTGGATCAATATTATCAAAACATACTAACCTGTGGATCAATATTATCAAAGCACACTAACCTGTGGATCAATATTACCAAAACATACTAACCTGTGGATCAATATTATCAAAGCACACTAACCTGTGGATCAATATTATCAAAGCACACTAACCTGAGGATGAATATATGCGTCTCTAATTTTCTCGTGCAGCATCTGTCGAACTGTTCCTTGAGATCTGGGACTGATCTTTTGGGGCTTGTAGCTAATGTTCAAAATGGGAATGTTGCCTGAAAGAACAGGGTATATTTGGTATATTTGGTATATTTTTCTAATAACAGTACAGCAACACTGCCATATAATAATGTACAAATATAGAAAACTATTATTTTAAAAAGACCAAGAAATTCACATTTGGGGGTGGAATTAGGGATGATTTTAGAATAATATAAGAAGGTTTGAAAACTACAATTTTTTTTAAATAAATTAAAAAACCAGGGTTTTTAAGATAATTTTTGATTAACTTTCCAACCAAGTTTTAGTGTCAATGTAATGGACTTTTCCAAATTTACCTTTAAGTTAAGCAAAATAGACCCCAAAATGTTAGTGACCCTATTTACCAATTTGTGACGTGAACCAATCTAATTTCAAATATATTATTTTCACCCTGCGAGGAATCCAACCCAAAGCTCTTATATTAGTATGCAGGCGATATGCCAACTTAACTAAGCTGTATTAAGGAAACAATTGTTTATTACCTGAGCCCTCATCGGCCTCCAGATTCCCGGCCAACATTCTAATGAACGTTGTCTTGCCTGTACCATTTTCTCCCAAAAGAACCAAGATCTCGGAATCAGAGAATTGGCCTTGGTTTACCATCAAGTGGAAGCTGCCCATGGTTTTAGACATTTTGGGGTAGATATAGTGGTTCATCCGTTTCACCTCTTCTTCGTTGGCAGACTCCGCCACTTTAAAAACTAGCGACTCGTCACGAAACCGCAAGTTTTCCGTTGGTACAAATCCGTCCAAGAAAATGTTTATGCCTAAAAATAAAAAGTTACATTTTATATAATATATACAAAACTTAAATTTTATTAAAAGACTAACATTTTGTGAAAATCCATTATACAAAAATTGATTATAAAAAAACAAAATTAGTAGTTTAGTTTGGTTTTGTGTAGTAGTAATAGAAAAAAGTGAAATATATTTAACCATTTTGAATCACCTAAAAATATCTTATAGCATCTTAACACATTTCCTGGAGTGTATTTAGCAAACCGATCTACGCAGGCCCGGCAACAATTTTTATACTTCGCATACTCTTATTTGAAACATATTTTTTCATTACTCATTTAGTTCTCATTTATTGCCTTATTCATGGTCATAGTATAACATTGACCTCAATATGAAGTATCCAGACTGGCATCGATAGACGGCATTACAATAACTTGTTGCGATGAAACAAAGACACACGCTTGCGGCAACGAACATTCGGCCAAACAAACACTTGATTCCCGTCCGTACCAAGGAATGGGTTAGTAAACAGTACAAATGAAATACAAACCTTCCCTGACTGAGAAAGGCATGGTCACAACACCATAAGCACCTGGAACTCCGTAGAGACAGCAGATAAAATCAGATAAATAATCTAGTACAGATAAATCGTGTTCCACTACTATAATGAATCTGGAACAAAATAAATAGAAGACATGCGCGTAAATAATTTATAATTAAATGTGGAAATTACAACAGATATAAGTAAATGATAACAGAAAAAGTGTAATGTACAGTATATTTATAAAGGATAGAAATGGCATGATTACAATATACATTCACCACCAAAAGGTAGTGGCCTAGTTGTTAGTTTTGTTCAATAAGATTTGTAGTTTCTTGAAAGGTTTAGTTGTAAAATGATGGTTTGAGGAAGATCCCTCCAAACTATCAGGTTCTGAGTTTACATTACGAGTACACAAGTGAGTCTTCAACTATTTCCAACAATTTATTCCCAAATGGGTGGTAAGATGTGAACAAAAAAATAGTTTTTGTGGGTGGAGAGATGGGGGTGGAGGGAGTTAAATTATTAGGTTATTGTTATAAGCCTTCCTTAACATTTTCTTTGCTATCAACTGATGTTCACAGATATATTGAAGTTCACTGTTCATCAACTGTTTACAGCCTGTGGCTGGGTCAGTTTAATAAAATGCCTCCATCTTCCTCTATTCTTCCACCATTCTTCTCCTGTCCTTTCAACACTTTCTATTATCTTCTCCTCCTATCTCTTTCTTAGCCTCCCTTGTGGTATTTTCCCTACACACTTCATTTCCAACATTTTCTTTGGCATCCTCATTACATGTCCATACCATCTCAGTCTTACAAATGAATCATTAAAACTTTAATAAGGATGATGGTTTGTTTTATACAACAATGAGAATATTAGAGAAGCCAGCCAATACCACTTTGTCCAGTGGCAGCAGTGTAAAGAGTGAACTGTGTTTGTTCCTTTTATATGTTTCTATCCACCTTTCCTGTAATTTCTAACAAATTACCTCAAAAAGCTAAAGGAGGTTTTCCTTAAAGAGATATATTATTTTAACACATACAATTTGATTAAGTTTTGATCAATTTGCCGTAAGCTTCTAATTTTATCATCAGAATTTTTTTTATTGGAATAAATGATAAGGCTAAGATTAAGTTAAAATGATAAATCTGAGAAAAAATAAAAATTAAAAAACTATTTTTAAAATTTGTCCTGTCTCGTTCCCGTGGGAAATTGTTATTTCCCAAAGTCGGAATATATTTCATAGTTAGCAACTAAAGAATGTTCTTAGCTTCACAATTAACATCTTGTTTCCCAAATGTTCCCGTAACAGGACCCTGACAGGGTGTGGTTTTCTTAAATGGTTTCTCACTCACCCTCCATACAAATGTTAGTAAATTTCCTCATCCCCGACTCATTAGTGTAAATGTCCAGGACAATTAATAAGGCAAGACACTGTATGTAAATATTAATAAGTGTTTCAAATATTCCAAATGACTAAGTTTAGTTTTAAAGTGATACCAAGCCGAATATTGCTACATTCTCTATACAACTGAGTAGAACAGTGGATTCCACGGAACTACATCCGAACTCACCAGGGGATGAAATATCACATCACATCGGTCTCTTGATCAGTCAACTGCAATACACACTAGACACAATAACAAACACTCACTTGTCTGGATGAATGAGTGAACGTATTGTAACTGCAGCGTTGAGTCGTTGTTTGACGTCCAAGTAACTTGACGGCTCATCAAACATAAATATATCGCCATCTTGGATGCAAACCATGGCGCAAGCAAACCGCTGTAATTCTCCGCCAGAGAGTGCTTCTATACTGCGGCCGCGGATATTCATGAGGTCTAATGGGGCAGAGTGAGATAAAGTTATAATAAAACATTTTGTCAAGATCAATTTAAAACTTTTCTTAAGGACAAACATAATTTAAGAACACTAAACTATTCGTATTAAATAGAATTTAAAAGATTTTTTTTAAAATAAGTTTGTTCAAAATTAACTATCAAATTAAAATTAAAATATTGCACGTCTGGGCTACATCTCTCGTGGCCCAGTTTGTGGAAAAATTAGCCAGTTCTTGTATACCGTTGTCCAGGGGACACCCGAATGTCCCAATGAGGTGAGGTGATGGTGAATATGAGGGTTTGTAACCAGTAGAAACACTTAACCTAAGACTAATCAACCAAGCCCTGGAGACCGTTGGGAGTAATTCCCCTTTCAGGAAAAATACCCAAGGTACCAACCGGGGATTGAACCCAGAACACCTAGGCTTGTAGCCGGGTGCTATGACCACTAAATCAAGGGGCCGGTTGACTAGAGAATTATAAACTATAGATTAAAAATAGAACATTATTTAATAGCTAATTGGTTATAATAAAATTGTATTTTAAAAGTAATATTGTAAATATCTCACTTATCTCCTGTATGTGACTATATGAACAGTGATGATTAAGAAGTTTTATTTTATATTGAAGATCCAAAATAGTAAATTAATAATAAATTAATAAATAGTTTTATCATTTAGAATGGCATACCAACAAAACCTTTGTCCACGACATGATAATCGTCACATTTCCTTTTCTTGACAAACCAAATTGGTAGGTGTTGTGAATTTAGTAAAATGTTATAATTTAATCTTAATGTCCATGAAGTGAATGTAAAAAAAACTATTCTCACCCTTAAGTTATCGCCATCAACTTCTATTTTGATGTGATAAAAATTGAAAGGTTTTCTAAATAATTGTCTGATAATTATAGCAAATATGGTAAATTGTTAGTATTATTAATAGCTAAACAGATATAGCCCAAACGATGTTAGTGAAAATTAACAACCTGGACAAAGGAATTGTACCTGGGCTTTACACCGTCTTCGTTTGTCTCCTATCCTGGGCCATCCTTCACTAGTTTTGTTATTAATTGAAACATTGTGATTGTGTTGGCCCCACAATCACAACCATTGCATATCAGATTGTCACACACATGAATTAAATTAAATTTGGTGTTTAGCAAAAAAAAAATATTCTAAATTTGATTCAGTTTCAAAAATATTTCATGTATTTGATTTAAGTTCGCTTCAATGTGAAAAAGTGAATTTCGCAAACCCCTAGATAGTTGTACAATGTTTTTATAAAATTTCCCAAATCAGATGGAAAGCTTGTTAGAAATAATCCAAACAAGTTAATTAACATACTAGCAAGGTAAACTTTTACTATTAATATTATGTCGATTTTATCAGGACAGCTCAACTGACACCTACTGATATTCCCAACATTTTAATGTATAAAATACCTGCCTAAAAGCTGACAGATGGTTTCCTGGTTCTTACGCTCGTCCTTCTTGTCGAGCAGTTGCTGTACGGTTCCCTTCACAGCCTTGGGAATCTGATCTACATACTGAGGCTTGATAAGAGCCTTCAGATCATCTTCAAGGATCTTGGTGAAATAGTTCTGAAGTTCCGATCCTCGGAAATGGTTCAGAATCTCTGTCCAATCAGGTGGATCCTACCACACATCAAATTATATTATTTATTCTTCATAATCACTTATAAGTACACACACCAACATTTCCAGACACACGCTTAACACATTTTGACTTGGAATATTAAGATAACTATCAAAATGTGTATAAAGTAAATTGTAGCATTTTTAGATTAATAATCCATGCATGAAATAAAACAAAATTGAATTTTTTTGCTAAATTGATTATTTGTCCTTTTGAATGAGGATCATGAACTATTTTGTTGATTTAATGATGACATTCCAAAAACAAAAATAAAGTGTCCTCATCCTGGTACCATGGTCTCAAACTTGCAGCCTGGCGCCAACTATTTTGATTACAAAATTAAAATAAATCACACTTTCTTCAATGGTGTTGTAATATATTAAATACAATATAAACATTGTAATGCTTAGCAAAACCATCCTCTTTATAAGTAATGAGTTTATTTATGAAGAATGCAACAGTATTACGCTTGCCTATTGTTGAGTCGAAAGGAATAAGAAAGAGGTTCAGTTGTCTTCCCCCAGAGTAGCCTACAAGTGCTGGTAATATATCTATAGTTTGAATCACATTTTAGTTTACTGATTTAATAATTATCATATTTCATATTTTGAGTAAAACGACATTTTCCTGGATGTTTTTTTGTAATTTGCCAAATTCCCGACTTATTCCTGGCTAATTCTAATTTTCCTCAATTTTCCGCAGGGTAGACACCCTGTTAGCAGATAATTCTAAACCTATTAGGGTTGCTTTATAAAGTGTGTTTGGTTTAAAGCGGCAGAGATATTTGCCCTGGAAAAGTGAATGAATTTAAAGAAATAAGTTTTTCACCAAATATGATTGCAAAAAGGATCAATGAACTAGCTTCCGACACAAACAAACAATCAATCAATTAATTCAGAATTTGTCAGAGTTCCTTTACATTTCCCTTGCAGTAAATGAGTAACGATGTAACAGTCGGCTGTTTTTATTCGTGGGGTGGATGAAAATCTTTAGAGACATGTCAACTAATACCAATGCATGACAATACAGCAGTCACAGTTTGTTAGTATTAAAAGCTAAATAATAAGTTGAGTATGTTCTAAGCCAACCCTCAAAGTAGAGCAGTGGCATGTTACCAATCCGAATCTCAATCTACGACACGGTTTAAAATGTCAGTTCTCTGAGGGGGTGTGTGTTCAAAACTACTTTCTAGCACTATAACATAAAAGTGATTCTACATTAATAACCAAACAAACAAACCGAGAATCGCCCGAGATTAGGTTTCTGTTTCCCGGCCAGAATCTTGAGCGCCGTGGACTTTCCGATACCGTTGGTCCCTACCAGCCCCAGTACTTCCCCAGGTCTAGGGATGGGCAACCGGTGGAGTTTGAACGAGTTCTGGGAGTAGCGGTGGGTTGTGTCCTTCTCCAAATTGCTCGGGAGGTTTATGATGGTTATGGCTTCAAAGGGGCATTTCTGAAAAATTACTACAAATGTACATTACCTTTTATACAATATTTGAAAAATTTGTATTCACTTATGATTCGATGTTTTAAAAATAGAATATAGGTCTAGCATACGTTAGAGAGATAATAATGTAGCTCAAATTTCAATGTGTAAATGTACCTTATATTGGTTAGTTTGACACACCTATCCAAAATGTGCCCATAAAGTTTGTTATTTGAAACATTTATATAAAATAAAAGGTTTGTTATATTGCATGCCTCCCCCAAAGAAAATGTCTGGTTGCACCACTGCATGTGTGTAGTAAACTTACATTTCAGGGCCCAAATATTAAGTGAACTAACAAATAGCTAATTAACGGACTCACCTTGACACAGATTCCACAGCCTATGCACAGTTCCTCAGATATCGTCGCA
Source organism: Timema bartmani (assembly GCA_902151455.1). Classification (NCBI taxonomy): domain Eukaryota; kingdom Metazoa; phylum Arthropoda; class Insecta; order Phasmatodea; family Timematidae; genus Timema; species Timema bartmani. The sequence goes on along the minus strand of CABFWB010002589.1, from coordinate 78,134 downwards.
ATCTTGTCGTTAGGAGTTACTTCTATGCACAGTTTACCCATCCTCACAACCGGACAAGATTTCTTGCATTCTTGCCGACATCGCTTAGGTTTACATTTGTCTGCGTTCACAATAGCAATTCGAGTGAGCTTGTCAGTCTCTTCAGTTGCTTTGCTGCGAGGCATGGTTTATCCTGGGGGACAAAAGGAGCAGCCATTATTATTTTTAACACCTAGCTTGGATCACATAGTGGTGCAGTGGGTTGTATTCTACTTGAGACCATTCTTTTTTATAGCACCGCGTTCTACTACCCGTTCGGGGTTATATGAATATGTACTAATTACTCCAATGGTTTAGGAATTGGGAAGGTTTAATTGAGAGGAAGTGCACCCGCATTTGTATGGAAGAAGATTCGAAAACTATTTAGAAAAAACCACCCTCAGTGCACCCGACCGGAATCGAACCCCATCTTGGGCAGTCTAGTCTAACACGAGAGTAGCGGGTTAGTCCACACGGCCACCAAAGCGGGTGCCGGTGATACAGTTTTACCACACTAAAAGAAAATAAACAAGATTGAAGAATTGTTTCAAAATGAGAACTCTTGTAAAGTGATTCAAATGTTGGTGTTGTCGAATGAAGAATGTTGTGTG
>CABFWB010002589.1:19061-77220 GCA_902151455.1 Timema bartmani | reverse complement strand
CCCCCCCAACCTCATGGTTTTTGTTAATCTTTTTTATGAATAATCATAAGGCTTAAAATATTTTTTTATTTGTATTAACCTAGCCTAATAGGAATTATAAAATATATTACACAGCTACAAAAAAAAAGACAGTTTGAATCACATTGTAATTTACTGATTTAACAATTATTATATTTCATATTTTGAGTAAAACAACACTTTCCCAAATTTTTATTGTAATTTACCAAATCCCTGACTTATTCCCGTTTGCTAATTTCCCTGATGGAAGCAACCCTGTCTAAAGCGCACATACAACTAGAATATGTATGCGAGTCTTAACCAAACCAGAAGGGTTAGCAGGTTCACTAAGTTGTGATGAGATAAAAGTGAATGGAACAACCTAAAGACGTCCTAACAAGGAAATAGCGTTGTTTGGTAGGAGTGAAAGTGCAACGCAGTGGATGTAGCGAAGCTCCGTTGCGACCCCACATCAGGAATAAATGGTATGGTGCACAACATAAGGTTTAGCTCTCTATAATCTGATTATAGAGGTATTAACTATAAACACGATACATTTGTGAAGCAAAATAATATACACTATTGCAGAAACACTCCAGTATGGAGGATGTGAAACCTAGTATTTACTTTAAAAATTACTAGTAAAAACATACATGATGAGGCCCAGAAAAACACGCCATGCGCCAGCATTCAGCAGAGCATAAAATGTCAATTTGGGTCGAAATTAACAGTTTCTAGATTTCAACGCTATCTGTTAGTTTGAAATGTTAACCACAATCTCAACCAGTAAACAGGATTACCACAACATTAATGATACAAGAAATCTAGTTTTAAATAAAGTATTGCACGGGAAATGAAACCATGCCTTAAACTTTGACTGCCATTTAACACAGATTGGTAAAAATAGATATCGATGTTGGAAATAATATAAAAAATGTAATTTTATAGCTAGGGAGGTAGTTTTTTTAGTGTTCAGAGATGAGTTTTCTATTGGTAAAAATAAAAAAGAGGAAAATGTGGCATGTTTTCCCAGGCTGCATCACATTTAATGACCTCTATGCATTATTTACTTACTTGTTCTATGACATTAGGAACTCAAACATTCATTGCCGCACTTAATAAGTGCGCCACCTATCCCTATCTTGAACTAGTTATATCCAGTCTATCTCATTAAACCAAATCTCTTTAAAGTCCATTCTAATGTTATCCTCCCATCTGCGTCTAGGTCTTCCCAATGGTTTCTTCCCATCCATTGTGATGAGTATGGGGTATGCAGCTCATCATTATGTTACCTCCTCCACTCCCCAGTAGCCCCATTCCTTTTAGGGCCAAATATCTTCCTAAGCACCTTGTTTTCAAACACCCTAGGACCAAATATCTTCCTAAGCACCTTGTTTTCAAACACCCTAGGACCAAATATCTTCCTAAGCACCTTGTTTTCAAACACCCTAGGACCAAATATCTTCCTAAGCACCTTGTTTTCAAACACCCTAGGACCAAATATCTTCCTAAGCACCTTGTTTTCAAACACCCTAGGACCAAATATCTTCCTAAGCACCTTGTTTTCAAACACCCTAGGACCAAATATCTTCCTAAGCACCTTGTTTTCAAACACCCTAGGACCAAATATCTTCCTAAGCACCTTGTTTTCAAACACCCTAGGACCAAATATCTTCCTAAGCACCTTGTTTTCAAACACCCTAGGACCAAATATCTTCCTAAGCACCTTGTTTTCAAACACCCTAGGACCAAATATCTTCCTAAGCACCTTGTTTTCAAACACCCTAGGACCAAATATCTTCCTAAGCACCTTGTTTTCAAACACCCTAGGACCAAATATCTTCCTAAGCACCTTGTTTTCAAACACCCTAGGACCAAATATCTTCCTAAGCACCTTGTTTTCAAACACCCTAGGACCAAATATCTTCCTAAGCACCTTGTTTTCAAACAGCCTGAACTTGTTTTCTTCATGTAAGATAAGAGACCACATTTCAGACCCAAAGAGAACAATAAATAGCTGGTAAAACTATTGTTTTGTATATTCTGAGTTTTACATTCCTTGACAGCGGGCGAGATTAGCTATAAACTAAATTAAATCTAGCACAGACACAACACCCAGCCCCTACCCATTAATTTATTACTGTAAAAGGGGAACTCACAGTAGTAGATCGAATGAGCTAAGGTGTCGAACACTAACTTATAGCAAGCATGTTTTCTTATAGTCAGGTACAATACAAACCTTTAGCGCTAGGTTTTAAGGAAATCAGTCATCATAATCACAGTTTTTCATACAATTTTGTTTAGACATTTAATTTTGAAGTGTAAATATTTTAGCAACCTAATTTACACTTGTACTGATATAGCACATGATCAGCAGTGAGCGCCGTGTCTTACTACTAGTTCTGGTTGTACACTTGTACTAATTTCACTAATGTGTTAGGTAAGAGGAAGGCTTAATTAGAGGAAATCCACCCGCATTTGCATGGAGGGAGAGTGGAAAACCTTAGGTGCACCCATCTGTGATCAAGCCTCGATCCCATCTTGGGTAGTCTAGTCCAACACGAAAGTAGCGCGTTAGACCACACGACCAATGAAGGGGGTCACTATTTTACATACACAAGGGACTCAAGAAGTAGCTTGGAACTATTTCAATGAATTCAAATAGGCCTAATTCATTGAAACACAAAGACATGGAATTATCTACCAGTGAGGGACGGAAATTCTTATTAGAAGGAACTCGTAGAAATTCGGGCTTTTGCAAATAGTTTTAAAGTTAATTATCTCCAATAGGAGGCTATAATTTTAGGGTAAGTAGGTAGCTTGATCAAGACTTGGCGTTTGAAAACCTTCAAAGAATTTGCTAACTTGATGATGGTTCTAAGATAGGTTTAATAGAAAGTCGCAGAACAGAGCAATATCTTTACTGCCCTAGAATAGTACCTTATCAATTTCATAATAATCGTAGGACCCGCTGCACTTCGGTGGCCGCCTGGTCTAACGCGCTACTTTCGTGTTAGACTAGACTGCCGAAGACAGGGAGATTGGGGTTCGATCTCGGTCGGTTGCATTGAGGGTGGTTTTTGCTAAATGATTTTCCACTCTTCCCTCACACTAATGCGGGTACATTTTCTCTCAATTAAGCTTACCTAGTCCCTAGAGCAGTAGTGTAACTAGTACATAGGCGTATAACCTAAACGGATATTAAGACGCGGTACTAAGAAAAATTAAAGGGGCCTAGTTATCTTTTGATAGCCGTAATGGCTATTTGTTAATATGAGAAAGGAATAATATTTACTTAAAAAAAAGAAACGTGGCTGTAGTAAGGAATAAATTAATGTTTTGTTTGAAGTTTAAATGTAAACTTGAGACATGTGATCTAGTGAGTCAAACATCTGTTGACTAATTCACAAGCACAATTTAATTATTAGTATGTTAAACAATATAATTCAAGGACTTAACTAAACAAATACATAGCTAAAGAATTTTTTCCATGCATTATCAATATCTTACTTGTCATAGTAAAAGTTATTAGACAAGAAAGTAACTCACCAAATGTAATAACCCAGAAAAGAATTAAAGAAATTTTCTATCTTAGGTCACAGTCTAATACAAACAGGATTAACTTTCCGATAGTGAAAAGTGTAGCCCAGCGAGACTCTAACGCTCCAAACGGCCTGTATGCAAAGCCGTGGGTCTGACTCATTGACCTCTATATTATAACTGGATGGACATATGTGGCTGAAATTTTCGAGCTCTCGTCTTCACACCATTGTCTAAGAGAGAAGGATACTTTCGGGTATCTCTTTCTCTCTTATACCCATTCAAGGCAATGTGGCATTTTTATATTGTTTATTAATTTGATTGAATATATGAGACACATCAATGTGTGATTAGTTAAATGAAATAAATATGTTAGTAAAATCTTTGAAGAACATAACAAAGTTCGAAACTGGTTAGTTTTTTCTTTAAATAAGTTGATGTAGTCTAATATATACGATGATTTTTAAATAAGCTCGCTTGTAAGGCTTTATCTCGTACCAAAATTCTACCCTATAGCTGTGTTTAGGTAGGATAAAAGACCTTCAAGAAGGAAATGTATACTTCCGCTATAAATGGCCGTTTATCCTACCAAAATATATATGATAGTATTCTGGTACCAAAAAAGCCTTACAGATTGGGATTATTACTAAATTTAGGGTTTGGTAGATAGCGTACTTCCTCCTAGCCTATAACCTAAAGTATCATTTGAACGTAAGACTTCTAGACAAAATATGGCGTTCAAATAAATGTAATACAGTTTTTAGCTCACTTGTTTCATTATAGTTATCAAACTTTCAACTAAATATGGTTTCTTGAAAGCAATATACAAGATATGAGCCAACTTTAAAAAAAATTGTAGTATAATAATACTTTATACAAGCCTATAACCTAAGTAATAGTTTGAATGTATAGCAACTACACAAAGTTTGTCATTCAAACAAATGTAATCAAGTTTTAAGATACTTTATTCATTATATTTATCGAACTTCCTGTATTAATATGGTTTATAAACCCAAAATACAAGCTAATAACCAACTTTAAATATAAGTGTAGTCTTGGCAGACTTTAAACAACATCAATGATAACTACATATTTAAATATATGTTAAAGATTGTATTCATATCTGTATAGTATTACCTTTAAAACTGAATTGTATATCCTTTAATGCAAGTGTTTCTTCAGGAAAGTGTGGTATAATACTTCACTATTTTAAAACAATAACACTTTTATTCATCAGAGAAATGTTTTCGCATAAGAACATTGAAAGAAACCGTTAAATCTGTCCCCCCACATTGTAGCAGATGATAAACTTGAACGTCAAGCTTTTGTTCTTGGCAATGTGTATGTACAAAGTGATGATGTAAGAATGTTTAAAATGTATGTCTTTATTAATTATTTAGTATGTATCTATTTAATACATGTATAATTTTCAAAGCAAGACATTGGTAAATAGATTCTATAATGATATATATGTACACCAGTAAAATATATTGTGAATAAATGGATCATCTGACGCATTTAAAAATTGTCTATTTGTATTCCCTTACCCAGAAAATGTATATTTTAACTCCAAGATTGTGATCCTAAGTGCTTTAGAAACCGAGATATTGGTCAATATGGAGGAGGGGGTTCCTATCGAAAATTGAAAGCTATGGCCCTAAGTTACACGTGGAAAAGATTTCGTGCTTTTGTCCGTTGTGTCCACATTCACCTCAAATTGAGTGTTAAACTGCCGTACTATGATAGTTATCTGATATTTTGTAGGAATGTCAGATTTATGTTTGTAAAATATCTGTTATTTAGCAATATTGTAGACTAAGGGATGAGTTTATGGTGTTCATTCGAATGACAACAGTGCACGCCCTGTGCGTTAATTTCTATGAATCTAAGAACTGTTCTCATTTGAATTAACTTCATAGTTTTGGCCCTAAATTTGCTTGTTTGTGTGTTGAATATACTTCAGGCACAAATAAATATTTACATCTTTTTCGCTGTGTCTTCAGCCTATTATTTAAGTCTTTCAAGATACTATAGTGTATTTTTAGCTTCATTTTAGAACATGCAAACTAGTAGGAATTAGATTATATAAAAAAAGATTTAATATTTTTTTTTAGAACAACAAAATACCAACAAAAGTTGGCTAAAATAAAAGTGCTCTGAGAATCAGAATTTCAAATGCACTCTAAGTTAAAACAAGACTATAGGATATGACTGTAACAATAATTTTCGTTTGTTATTTTTTTAACAATTATTTTATCCATAATTTAATTTTAGAAATGGTGTGCCCAAATGTCCGGATAGATCTATCAACAATAGAGAGAAACAATAGTCTTTAATAAATCACAAAATAAGTACCAAAACATTACAAAATTCCTTGAAGTAACCATTGTAGCAGGCCTGTATCTATAAATATAAAATAAATTAAAGGAATAGACATATTCCCAGTTAGATTATAGATACAATGTGAGGGTGTTCCAATAAATAAGGTAATGAGACAAATGTACTCACATCAGAGGTCTTGTTACCATATTTTTTTTATTGAAACACCCTCGTATATTGATAGTACAGCTCACCTAGGCATTCCTTCTCGTTGACTTAACCTTCTAACTATCTGGAGCTTGGTTGAGTAACGTTGACTTTACCTTTAATAAACTATTGTACTTAGCCTGTGCAGCTTTTAGTCTATTTTGTACGTTGACACTATCTACAACTAGTTCAAGTGCAGATTTAAAATTACTCTGAGCTTGTCTCAAGTTTTGGGGCACAAGTACACCAAACCAATTCACCGGATCCACAAGTTCTGGTTGAGCAACATCAACCACATCTGGGATTTTCTCCCTCCCTTCTTTGTCTTCATCAACTTCCTCCTCATTCACATTGCTGTTATTTGTCCGCTTTGGTTGAGCAACATCAAACACATCTGGGATTTTCTCCCTCCCTTCTTTGTCTTCATCAACTTCCTCCTCATTCACATTGCTGTTATTTGTCCGCTTCCTCAACTCTCCTGTCGACGTTTTCTTTACTTTAGTTGGGGAAATTGTTTGCAGAGTAAACTCGTCCTCAGATTTGTAAACGGTAGTCAGTGCTACGATGTCAGCGCAGGTGCCCTCGGAAGGAAGCTGGAGTGCAGAGACGCTGCTGTTACCCATTATGTAGCGAGCCTTAGCGAGGTTCCAAAAACCTGATTTGGTCATTTCTTCTAATGCAAGTTTACATTTTACTTGTTCATCCATGAGCTCTAAGACTTCCATAATGGCATCGTCAAGCTTCTTGTAAACTGTTTCAACTTCACTTTTATCCATCTACAGACAAAATAGTTCATTTTAGTTACATTTAACTGTTGAATACTGCAAACAAGAGGATATTTTATGAACAAAATAATCACTTTTCTTCTTAAACAAACCTAAAAAAATAAAAGTTATTCATTTTACTTAAAATTTGTAAACAATTACAGTAACCCATTTTGGTGGCCGCATGGTCTAAAACAGGGAGGAGCAAACTACGGCTTTCTGGCCAAAAGCCAGTGTGTTCAATCCGGCCCACCAGATAAATAATAAAATGTGTTGTGTTATGAAGCACAACAAAACAGGATTTTTATAAAACCGTGACAAAATCAACATTTACAAATTTGGTAAATTATGTTGAAAAATATATGTTAATGTTTGCACCCTCATATTAATGCGGACAAGTGTTTTTTACCATGAAACATTAGCAGCTGACTTACTGATGATGTGTTATCTCTTGAGAATCCCCTCCTCAGATTATAAAACATTGCTGGAAGTTTATTCACAACCCCAATTTCCTTATCTTCGGCAGTTTAGTGTAATACGAGAGTAGTGTGTTAGAACATGAAGCAGGTTACCTTATCGCCAATTTATGGGTGCCCATGGATGCGAATCATCCCTCACTGTGGTGAAATGTGAAAAGGGGTATTTAGTTGTATCGGGAGTTGAATAATCGTCTAATCCACGAAACCAGTTAAAGTGATAGGGCCTATGTCAAGTGATTTACTGTGTTTATTATAATTAATATGAATGTTAGGTAGTGTTTCTGGTGTTGTAAACTCTTTTTTCAAAAGAAGATGTTTCAACTCTTTAGCGGCTGTTTTCTGTAAGAATGTCTACCATTTATTTTGAGAAATTATTATTTTACACACAAAAATCTGTTTACGTATCATTAATTACATCGAGCACAAACAAATCAGCCATCAAAATATTTCGATTGGATAATTGAATAGTTTCAAATCCAATTAAAAATGTCTCTAAATACTAGAATCACAGTATATTGCCACGACAGCCTTGCGTGGAAATTTAAATCTGTAAATGTACTAATACATCCAAACTGATATTTTGATTGAATTTTAATATATGCCCACTTGGAAAGTTAGATTGATTTTGATTGGATAAGAATGTAATAATTTATCAATGCATAAAATCTTATTTTTATCAAATTATAATGATTAAATATGCTATAATTTATTATGTTTTAGTACATTGGTGTTATTTAATTGGCAGTACTAGCTATTATGTTAGTAAGTTTTAGTATTGTTGTGAATTGAGTTAAAGTATACAAGTTAAATGAAGTTACTTTATGTGTGAGAGTTTGATTCATGTTAAACAGTATAATATGTGCACTCTGTGTTTGATAAACGGTATAAAGAAACAATATCCCATGTGCAAGATTTGGGTTTGCTACGGAAAATAACAAGATGTCCTCGTCTTGGTTGCTCTAAATCAATTGTTCCCAACCTTTTCTGGCTCATGTCCGCTTGGTATATAGTCAAATTCCCACGCCCAGCCCTACCCATATTTTTTTTTCATGTTTTCAAGTATATTTTTTGTAATAATACAATAGTCAATGTAACACTGGTATAAAAAATGGCCGAACATTATTGTGATGGTTGGGATTGTTTTGTTTTCATTAGTTATTTAATATTGGGTTTGATGTTTGACGGAGCACGGTAGTGTTGCGCGTGGCCGCATTGGTAGCTTATCCACGGAGCCCTTAGGCTCAGACAGTCACGGTATCTCAGTCTCCATGAGGCAATTTTTATAATATTTATTGGTTTTTCATAATATAAAATAGTACCAGTAATTAGAATTGCGTATTTTTCAAATAATAATAAAGGACATTTGCCAAAGGTGCAAGGTGATTTTCCATCTAGTGTATCTTTCCTAAGTTGTTAAAGATAACGGTCGTTAATGAACATTCACAATTTTAGTGTACAAAATGCTCTGAGGGTTTCAGCCTGTATTTTTCCCCACTTAGTGGGGGGGGGAATATGAGGCTTGTAAGCCTGAAAATAAACACCTGCATGCGCAATACTAGATGATCACCAAATTTATTACAAATGTAGGCCAAAGAATAATTACCTTAGTTAGGGACTTTGGAAAAGTGATTAAATAAAAAGTGTCTTCAAGTTTTGTATATGATATTTTTATGTTATTTTCGAATTGTTCCAAGCCCACCCACACCCGGAAGTGCTTCACGCCCCCCAGATTGGGAACCACTGCTCTAGATGAAATAGCTGCGTTGAGCAAATATTTTCTAAATTGTTATATATATATTTTTAAAGAAATTGAAGGTGTTCTCAACACCAATAGGTGTTTCCACAATTTACAATAGTTTCAATTACATTTATATAGTGGTTTAATTTCTCGTAAGCTATTATGTCTCAACTTATAAGAGGTATGTACTAATTACACTAATGGTTTAGGGATTAGGAGGGTTTGAGAGGAAGTGCACCCACTTTAAGGTGGAAGGAGAGTAATAAACAAACCTCAGTGCACCCGACCAGGATCAAACCCCGATTCTCCCCTTCTTCGGGAGTTTAGTCTAACACGAGCGTAGCGCGTTAGACCACGTAGCCACCAAAGTGGGTACACCTATATTATAAATATTGTAATTATAAAATCACGTGGATTATAAATGTATCAGACTGTAAGACTTAGTCAAAATATTATAGTATAAAGTTATAGGCTGTATCCGAATAGTCAAGTACACTTGACTTGATGAATGTACACTTATCACGCACTTGAGGTCTAAAACTGCAACAGACTATTTAGACGGCAAACTATCCTTTCCACACCCTTGAGTCCGCAGTGCTGCTTCCTACCAATGAACTTAGAAACTATTTTTAGACACCATCTATCAGCCCGCTATCACAGATCACATTACTCTACCAGCTCTATCTCTAGCAGACGAAAAAATAAACAATTGCCAGTCAAACACCACATTGAGGGCGTGTCAAGGGTGATTTGCTATCGCCCTTGGACTCAAAAGAGTGTGTGAGGGGTGCATTGTCACACTTCCTGACTATTCGGACAAATCTACACTTGATCACGTGATTGCCGATGCAACTACTAAGTGAACGTCATGGGTCGACAGCATGTGAGTTTATTAGGATACAGTCAACATTTTTTATACTAGTAGAGAATTATGATTAGATTTAATAGAGCAGAACAAGTATATTGTGATCTTATTGGTGAGAGTAATAAAGGTTAGATCTGATGACAAGGCCATATTATGTTAATACAACTTAAAGTCACTAATATATTCACCAAGAGAAATGAGACAGTAAAAAAATTGGATATGAACTCAAATATTAACCTTAAATTGAATTCACAATAGAAATCAGCTGACAGATAAATTCAGCGGACAGAAAGGCTCTACAATCACAATAAACTAACAGTTATTAGCCAACATTGGAAAAAGAAAATAACTAACAAAAAAGTTAGTTTCAAAACATCCCATAGAGCACAGCAGATGGAGAGGGTTGGTTCCAAAATCGCTCATAGAGCGCACTATTTGTAATAGTTTAAAAAAATTTCATAGAAAGCGATAAAAGATAAATAATTAATGAATAGAATATACAAGGATTACGAGCTAACTCTAAGGCGCTATGACATCTATGCTTGAATCTGCTCCACAATCACAATGGTGGAAATTATAGTAATAAGTGTATAAATTGCCCCTACATAGGAGTTGAACCTGGGTCTTCTGTAAATTTAGAGCACAGTCTGCACACCCACCTTTAAACATTCGATGGTGCACAAACTTGTGCCCTATATGCACCAACTTTAAGGTGCTGTAACCTGTAATTATTTTTTTAAATTTGAATCCACCCCACCATCACTGATGATGGAAATTATTGTACTGTGTGTATATAACCACTATAAATAGTTGTGGAACCTTGGTCTTCTGGGAATTTTGGGAAAAATGGAAGCAATTATTAGAGTATTATTATTATTATTATTATTATTATTATTATTATTATTATTATTATTACTATTAGCACCGCGTCTTACTACCCGTTCGGGTTATACGCACGTACGCTAATGTGTAATGGTAGGGTGATTGTGAGATGAAATGGAGGACCTACAGTTTAACGTGGGATCCGAACCACGGTGGAGGCCTGGCACTCCTCACATTCACAAGTTGTGATTAATACACGTCTTGTCAGAGGTGAAGGAAGGGTTTGGTGATCAGATAAATCTTTGCCGGGACCAAGGATTGAACCCCGGACCCCAGCACAGAAGTTCGACACCTTATCCCTAGACCAACAGGTCAGCCATTTTTGGAGTAAAAATGGTGGAAGGAAAGAGGAAGATGGAGGCATTTTATTAAACTGACCACGCCACAGGCTGGAAATATATGATGATAATGGTAATACATATCTAAAGTAGTAGCTGAAGATCACATGACTTGACGTATGAATATATGAAATTTTTTACTGACCGTGTGGTCCAGGGTAGTAAATCAATTAATAATTTAGACATGCATTAAATCGTATGATGCCAATGTGCATTTTATTATTTTAATTCAAATAAATAGTAATTAAATTTGAATAAAAATGAGTAAAACCACTATAGAAATAAAATTATATAACAAATTATGAAGCAAATGGCAGAAGCATTTTTTTTAAATATATAAATAAAAAAACAGTCATTAAACTACCCATGGCCAAATTTTCTCTCAAAAAAAAATTAAACAGCTTTATTTATCATGTTCACTCTCTAGATAAACATTTTAAGAAAACCTTTATAGTCATTTAAAAAAAAAAATTTGAATTTTCAAAAATCACTCCTCAGTAAAATACCCTTAATTAAATTTCAACCTAAAACAAAGTATACTGAGGTATTTGTTATTTCAAACACAAGATAGGTACTCATTTGGACCATTTTGAAAATATTTCCAGTTTTTGAAAAATTTCTCATCAGTAAATTACCCATAGTTGAGTTTTTACCACAAAAACAAATATAGTGTTAAATGTCAGGTCAAACATTCTCAAGATACCCATTTCAAACCAAATCGTTTGAGAATTTTTTTTAATATTTCAAGTTTTTGAAAAATTTCTCATCAGTAAACTACCCATAATTGAGTTTTTACCCCCAAAACAAGTATACGAAGCTATTTATGTTAAACACTTCCAAGATACCCATTTGAAACCAAATCGTTTTAGCAACAAAGCATTCTAACTTAAGACTAGGACAGACACAACGCCCAGTCCCCAGCCGTTAATTCTTCACTGTGACAGGGTTAACACATATTTGTGGCCATGCCGGGACCCTTAGATCAGTAGGCAGACACGCTACCAACTGAGCTAAGAGGTATTTTACCTAATTAAACTTTTCCTGGTGAGCATCAAATTTTGATCCTTTACCACTATTTTCCATCATAATTGTTCAAACTCAAATTTGAAAAGACTGAGTAATTACATTTGAAGTGTTACTTAATCTCACTCCTCGACCGCTGAGGACGGGAAGATCGAGGTTCGAATCTCGGTCAGGTGAACTGGGGGTGGTTTTTCCTAAATGGTTTTCCACTCTCCTTCCACGCAAATGCGGGTTCACTTCCTCTAAAATTCAACCTTCCCCATTCCTAATCCATTAGCGTAATTAGTACTTAAGCGTATAACCCGAACGGGTAGCAAGACGCGGTGCTAAATATTAATCTCATTCATTTCTATCGATAAAAAACAACTTTCTTTGATATCTTTATGTGCATCTGAAGTGAATCAGCCTTTAGCTAGTTTTATTACTTAATTTACAGCTTTGAGTGGCCAAATTAATTGACTACCATCTTTGTAGCCATCTTGGCGAGCAGTGAAAAAACTCACTTAAATCTTTATTTTACACAACTTAAGAACCTTAACAACAAACTTTCAGTATTGAAAGGACATTTATTTTTAATTTCTGAACATATCAAACAATATTTAATTATAAATAAACTCTGTGTTTATTTCATCCTAAATGAACTGTTTAGATTCCTCATCATGGTAAAGGCACTGGAATCGTTTGTATAAATTGTTGGTATATGACAAAATAAAACACAAATATCAATAGTCGCCCTAGTACTTGTCTCAAGTAAGCCCTTCCCTTAGCTTCCGGTGGTTTGTATCCATGTGTCGAGAGTCCTGTAGGACACCTGTAGGTCCCGAGAGAAGTGACAGTGTAAACTGAGAATGTTACGACTACTACCCAGTGTCCCACATTTATTCTTGTACACACCCTTTATAAGTGTGAAGGGGGGATAGCCACAAAACAAACATTAATAATGTTGTTACTTGATATTTTATTCAACATCTTGAAGTACAAGCTTGATATAAAAAAAATATTTACATAATTAGAACATAAACATGATATTAAAAATATTTTTCTTTCAATTTCTTGAGTAATGAAGTATGACAGTGTTTCTCTAATACATGATCACTCACAGATGACATATTTTCATTTATCATTACATTGTAAGAGGGCTTCACAGTAATATTTTTTATATGGAATGCAAGCAAAATTATCAAACACTCAGACATGTTAGTAAATAGTTTAAACAAAACTATAAATAAAGAATAAATTAGTTTTTAAGTTAAAAGAATTTATTCATAGTTGTAATAATTAGAAGAGCAGCCTTAAATTTGTAACAAGTTATTATAGAAATGAATAGTTTCCTAATGACTTAGAAATTTATTAAAACAATGTGGACACACTGTAAATTGTTGCAAGGAAAGTAAGCCAACTGGTAGTATAAAAAACACAAACTTTTCTCTTCACTTTAATATGAAAGCGTAATATTTACTAAAATTACGTGTGTAGTTATGAAAGTGAAGTGTGTAAATAAATGTCGAGAATAATTTGTTTTCTTTTAGGGACTAACTTAAATATCCTTTCAGGTTGACTTTCTTCCCTATAGCTTACTTTACATTACACCTGTCTCCAAATTGCTTTTAGTCTGATAGCCATGACGATGATTCATTTACGTACCTACTATATATATAGATATAAAAAGATATAAATTATTACTAGAAATCTTTCAACATTAATCATTTTATAACTAAGATTAGTCATAAAAAAACATTTTTAAAAAATTCAGATAAACTGTGATCTAAACCTCATCAACACTTTTTAAAACATTTTCAAAACAAATAAATGTCATTCTTTGAGAAGATTTGGTTTAGTTACGAAAATGATCAGTTTCATATTTCTTGATTTCATTTTCATTAGTTTCTGGTTTCATATCCATCATTTTCATCTTCTGGAAAAGTTAAGTAAAATTTTATTCCTGGATGAAGAAATATTGTTTTCAACATTTAATTGTCATGAACTCTATCTATCCAGTAGCGAGCGGTTTGTGGCTTCACACACTACAACTTACTTGAAAAGCCACTTTTAAATAATATCACAGGACCTGACAAAATGTTGATAGTTGAACTAGAAATTAATTACAAAATATTATTTTGAAAATCTATATTTAATATTATAGATTATAGTTAAATATAATATGGTATATAAAAAAAAATTAACATAGTTCCAACGTTCCATTTTTAAAGGAAGTAGAACAGGCCATAATTGATTCACATTGACTATAAGAAAATAAAAATAAAATACTTTTAGTCAATTTGAAAAGAAAGGTCTAGTGAATAATCCATATAAGTGTCACGACTATGCCATGTACCACTTATTTAATTTCTTAAATTCAACGTAAGGTTGATTTTTCAGAACAGATGGTAATAAAAACTGTATTTTAAAAACAATATCCTTTTCCTGATAATTTAAAGCTACCACTCAAACAAAAGTCTATTGGCTAACCTGATAGTAAAAGGTGCACAGGATTAGGTTGATTATTAAGTCTAACATTTACAAGATAAGTCAAATTCTGTTTGTTAAAAGTGAGTTATTTAAAAGTTGGCTCTATTTTGATTTTAAAATATTGTAAAGATATACTTACACTGATTGTTGAGCCATGGTATGTAATTACATTTTCTTCTTCTTCATGTTAGTTACTTTCTTCATATTCATCCACTTCCATTATGCTCTTCTCTACACTCACAAAACAAAGTTTGATCAACATTTATGATACAAAACCAGAATATTTCATATTTTTAAAACAAAGATGTTATAAATAATATATGTTAATACTAGAAAATTGTGCCAAAAAATAATATTAAATCATTTATATAATTTAGTTTTGGTAGCAGTTTCTTTTATCATTTATATATTATATTTCTTACATGCTATTAAATAAATAGGACAGAAGTGTAGACAAATAATAAAGCATAATTAAAAGTAAAAACACTAACAAATATTTACACACACACTTCAATATTTCGATGCTTTTATTGTAACTTCATCGAGTGGTGGTGTCTTAACACCCAACACCTACTTCTTCATCAAGAGGTGGTGTCTCAACACCCAACACCTACTTCTTCCTCAAGAGGTGGTGTCTTAACACCCAACACCTACTTCTTCATCAAGAGGTGGTGTCTTAACACCTAACACCTACTTCTTCATCAAGAGGTGGTGTCTCAACACCCAACACCTACTTCTTCATCAAGAGGTGGTGTCTCAACACCTAACACCTACTTCTTCATCAAGAGGTGGTGTCTCAACACCCTAACACCTACTTCTTCTTGAGTAAAATACAATGAAAAAATATAAATATTGAAGTGTGTGTGTGTAAATGTGTCAATGTTTTTAGTTTTATTTGTGCTTTATTATTTGTCTACCATTTTCTCATATTATATTTTGCTTAGTGTGCTTTATTTCATACCAATTATTTTATTACTTAATTAAATATATAAATAAATTATTTCTTGTACCTGTACTAAAGTAATGTAATCTTTATACCATAGTTTTTCTAATTGTTCTTCCTAACTAGACAATAAATCTGGTACCACTTGAAACATCAACTTGGTTTGTTTCCAATCTTGGTCAGGAAAAGAACAACACTCAGTCAATAACAACATCGGTGTTGTAGGTTTGTGAACTTACCTTTCTCTTCATCCTCACTCTCTTCGTTCTCACTCTCTTCATCCTCAACATTCACTCTCATATCACTCGGGGGCTGCACTTCTTCCTGGAACATTTTAACAACCATTAATGGTGATACCAGAATTTAGTGAAATTTTACTTACAAAACCCACCTAAAGTTCATTGTACTGCGATGTTATAGTTTTCTATTTGTTAACAGTTTAATAACCAATAAACGTTCCCTCAGTCTAGGGTATTTTTATAAGCTTGTTTTTTAAGGAGGTGTATTGATATCTTTTAGACCAATAATTTAGATGTGTCTAGTGTTACTCTTTTATCACCCCTTTATATTAATTTACTCTTCATTTTTCTTGTATACAGTGTTATAAAGTTAATCAGCGATTTTTTAAATTTTATTTTTAAATGTAGATTTTGCCATCCTATTTTTTTTCTTTCATATATTATTATAGCTAGGATATGTGCGAGATCCACTTTTTCAAGAAGATGAGAATATAACGAGACCCAAGAGCAGGACAAGAAAACTTTCTATGACCGTACAAAACTGTTAATTATGTTTATTAAGGTAAATACATAGTTTACCTTTGTCACGGGAACAAGATATTGCAGAGGTAAACTAGTCCACCTTCCGGATCTCTGTACGGGGACTACTTCAGGGGGAGTGATCAACAAGAACAATTATTATCAAATAAAACTTTCTCTTTGAGCATATGAATATGAACTGTAAGGACGATGAGAATAGGAGATATGAAGATTGCGGGTCTAAGTGAAGTCTGGTGGAAAGATCAAGTTTAAATAGTTTCTGGAAACTACACAATGTTCTATTCGGGTGTAAGAGGAGTGACAATAGTGGTGTGTCATAGTAATAGATTGTGTTTGTGAAATTAAATGCTGAGCCAGTGGATATTTTGATATTACAAGTGTGCTTGCCAACAATCAACAACGAGTTGAGGGTGAAGAAATATACGATGAAATTGAAGTACCCTATTTATATGAATCTAAGACAAGCTTTTCTTCCCAAATTTGATAATTTGTAGCTTCAAAACCTAGGAGTCGTCTTAAAATCACAGACTAACGAATGGGCTAGGCCTATATCAAAAGATAACATTCTACATCTTTATTTAATATTAATACAATAGTGCAAGGCTGCCTAGAGATTTCATCATTTTTCGCAGATTTTAAAGTTATAACACAGATCACAGTATATTTGGTTATTTTTATGGATTTTTAGACTATTTTTTAGGCTATCGTTATAATTAACTACCTAGTTGTAGCCCAATATGATACTCGATAATCCTATTATCGGTACAAAGCAAACTGGATTGGACACATCCTTAGAAGGACCTGTCTTCTACAACGTCATAGAAGGAAAGGTCGAGGGAAAGAGGAACTTAAAAAGAAGGAAGATTCAAATATTGGATGATTTGAAGGAAAGAAGAAAATTCTGGGAGCTGAAGGAGGAATGCAGAGGACAGGGGGCATTGGTGGTCTAAGTTCACTGACAAAAGGAATGGAACTGTCGTAAGACAGAACACCTAATAATATAGTTTATAAAATGTTGACGTTCCTTTTGACATTTGTGCTGGCACTTACTTTGTATAATCTTATACAGTAGTTTATTCAAACACTCTACATATAATTAATATACATTTTAAATGCAATTAATACAATAGTGATGTATACAGTTTATATTATCAAAACATTTCTAATGAAGGCTGTTTTGGGGGAGAAAGTGTGGCTTGGTTTCAGGTCTTTAAAGTATTATTAGAAATAATAAGTTCTCGGTTTGGTGTATAAGCTTTTTTCAAATTTCTCGAATTTTCGAGATTTGTTTTTAACTTTCGAGCCTCCCACATTCCTAAAATATAGACATTCACTTACTAGTGGACTAGTGGCTGATCTTTGACCTCCTTTTCCCGACTTCAGTTTCTTGGCCAGGGATGTTGGGATGTAATCTGTCCAAGCAGTTTGTGAGGATGGTTCAAAATAAACTGGTAGGAGGAATTTCTCTGGGGTCTTCACCTTCCCGCTTCCCTTTTGGAGATTTGGAAGCAAACTTAACCCCAACTCACACGCTGCCCACATTTTCTGTGAGGAAATAAACACTATTATGTAATGTATTGGAATTAATTAGTTTTAAGAAAATGCATTAGTGAAAATTTTAAACAAAACTATCAACCAAAACACATGATATCCTTAACTAAATGTATGTGTCGACCTACAAAGATTGGTTATTTTAATGGCCAAAACACCTGTATTATATCAATGAAGGGTTTGTCCACAACCAATGATTTCCCTTGTTTCATCCTCAAAAAGCGTTCCCAAACTCTTTCCGTGTGGAAACAAGTGGAGGACGAATTAAAGAGGATGAAACAAGAGAGAGCACAAGGTGTGGACAAAATGATGGTGGAAACGATAAGAGCTGCAGGTGAAGCTGGAATACAATGGTTATACAGGGTGTTGAGACAGGGAGAGAACAAAGAATGGAAAGAGAGAAATGAGGAATTAAAAAGGTTGTTGAAGTTGTGTGCAAGAAATATAACGAAAATGGCAAACAGCTGGTATAAGAAGGAAAGAAGAAGCCGTAAGATCACTAGAAATAGTTGGGATGGGAAGCAATAGTCTGTGATAGACCACTTTATCATGGATGAAGAAATGGAAACATCAAGGTAATACCAAGTGTGTCCTTGGAGAGTGACAGACATAGAGGGAGGAGAATGTAGGGAGAAACTTGAGGGTAATACCAAGTGTGTCCTTGGAGAGTGACAGACATAGAGGGAGGAGAATGTAGGGAGAAACTTGAGGGTAATACCAAGTGTGTCCTTGGAGAGTGACAGACATAGAGGGAGGAGAATGTAGGGAGAAACTTGAGGATAATACCAAGTGTGTCCTTGGAGAGTGACAGACATAGAGGGATGGAAGGTAATACCAAGTGTGTCCTTAGAGAGTGGCAGACAAAGAGGGAGGAGAATGTAGGAGAATTAAAAGTAGCGAAACAAGAAAAAAAAATAAGGGTGTGGCTGCAGGAAAAGGTTTCGAAAAGACGGGAGGAATAGATTATAATGTAAATGTTATTTGCATATGTGTACAAGGCTTATCTTCCAATCAACATTGTATATTTAGAATAAGAATATTCAGATATTAAGGCCATAATATGTATTAGTAATCTTACTACACAATGTTGTATATAACGAGATGTTGTATGATTTAAAATGGATCTGAAAACCAACTAATCTTTCTGACTAACCAGTACACCAGAATTGAACAAAAAAAATCACACTTTGCATTCTTATCGAAGTGTTTTGTATTTCGTTTATTATTCCTTATTGTAATCGGTCATGATTACGGCCTCTGTTACATTTCCATTCCTTTAAGAGCAGTTGCACATGCGTGTTGTACAGGCCCTCCTTATACATTATTTTATTGAGAAATTTACTTAATTTCAATTTTCAATGTTTATAAAAGTTGACGCTGATACTTTAAAATTAAAAATAGTATGGCCAAAATAATATTTCTAGCAAACAATATGAAAAAGTAAATGCTTTTTTAATATAAATGTGGTAATTTTGGAAAAATATGTATTGGAATAAATAAGATGAAGTTTATTCTAAACAGGTTAACCAACATAATTCTATGACTAAATAGTAACTAAACTAGAGCTAGTTTTGTAGCTAAACGTATTAATTAATATGAGTTTTAAATATCTTAAGTTTTAAAACATTTGATATATTAGTATATTCTTATTATTACATTTTTAATTTAACATACATTACTATTTTAGAAAGCGACCAGGTAAAAATACTAAAAAGAATCATTCAATTATTTAGTAATCTTCTTTGCTATTTTTATTTTCATTGCTTTGTGACGTCAATACAAGTAAACAACTTCAATCAAGTATAATTGAAAATGGACGACAATATTGAATAAATTTACCGGTCCAAAGTGGTTTTAATATCTATTACTTTAGTAAAGTGAAAATTGATACTAATTTTAACAATTTGTTAAGTAACCAAATGATTTATAAGTGGAAATGGCGATATTACCTCTATTAAATAGACTATGCTTACTATTGTGTTTTAAAAATTGATTATTAAGTACATCAAGTAGAAGTTTGAAAATGACGATCCTACAAAACTATCGATCTCGACCTGAAGCTCAAAATCCGAGTACTTACAGAGACCTAACGTTCATCAACTCTACCTTATTAGCAAGTTCGTCGTCAGGTACCAAGGTGTTCCTGGAGCTATGTATGGCTGTGAAGAGGTCTTTGTAGAACTTGTCATCCATCCTTAAGGGCGCTGCTGTGATGAGCTCTTCCAAGAGTTGTTTTAGAGCGCACTGCACCTGGTAGAGGTCAAACCAAGAGTCTATGGCGAAGAAGAGAGGATGGAAGCCCAAGAGAAACACTGCCGCCCCCACACTATGCTCCACCAGGAGGTGGGCGTGGCTATTTATAAGATGGTCTGTGCTCACAGCCACTGGAGACAAATAATCCAAACAACCGTCACAGTTTTGCACTGGCTTTTTGATAACAATAGTTGTATTAATCATAACTTAACTATATATGCTATAAGTAAACACAATTAATAAAATGTAAAAGTACCATAGCATCAAGAAACTCTACTAGACATTTTGGTGATGTTGAAACTTTCACTTAATGTTACTTACATCAATGAAATATACTCAATATAAGAGGGAGAGAGTAAAAATAATATTTCATGTGGATACTAATAAAGCTTTCAAATATAGAAGTCCTCAACACACAAGATATGTATGTGAAGAGAGATTATTAATATGAAACGTAGGGCTGTCAAACTCTATTCCTCGATACCTCGATACCCTCGAATCTTACTGGCATCAAAAGAATCAAGAATCGATCTTAATATTACGATTCTCGCTACTTCGATTCTTAGCTCTCAGTAAAACTGGCAACTAAACAAAACAGCAACATTCAAAATATGTGATAATCAATTATCTCTCGTATTAGTTTGGTTGCCGTTTCACTTAAATGCCGACAAATTGTAAATATACCGTAACGACCCGAATATAGTACGACCCTGAATATAGTATGACCCTAACATTTTGAGGTGGTCTACATGAAAAATAAACGGTCTCGAATATAATACAACCTGATATGACAGAAACAAGAGGTAAAAACTTAACAACTTTGACACATTAAAAAAAAAGTAATAGTTAAGTGAGACTGTTAGAATATATGAATTGTTTCTAAACAAACAATCAATATAATTATAATACGTAGACTAGGGATGGCAATCTTCTGTAATATATCGATATATCTATCATTAATTGATATATCACAACGTGTATATTGAAATATATGATACACCTATCAAATTAAAAAGGCTGCTCTTCTGTAATTAATTTCGTTGGGGCGGGAGGAAATTGTAAAATACTTAGTATTTTCTTTCTTGGTTTATTACGTACATTAAATATATAACGTATGTGTCTATACACTCATGATTGTTTGCTAGGAAGTGCAAGCAGCCACATGCTGCCCGGCCAACATTCCCTGAGTCAAGATAGCCCCTCTATATATATATAGGAGCTCCAGGGTCTCTGTGAACCGGTTGGAGGATCAAAGATTACCAGAGCAAGTAATTGAAATGAGAATAATTGGAAAGATACGCAGAAGAAGGCCTAGAGTCGATTAAGAACATTGGGAGGAAAAGAAATGTGGACTGTAAGAGGAAGTTGGGAAGAAAATGAGAGGTGGGGATGTACCATTCAAGCCCTCACTTGGCGAACAAGGGCAAATAAAGATGACGATGATGAATGATATATTTACAAATTAAAACAATTTATTTACTACTATAGCAATATTTGATTTATTTTGGTCAAGAACGTTTTTTGTAAGAAAAAATTGAAAAAATACCGACCTTGACTAACATCCCACCTTAAAATAAGACCAAAGAAGAAGTCAATGAAGACTTGTTTTAATGTAATTTTTATATCTTGTAATTTGCTCGACCATTACAACAGTTGTAATCGACTTTATTGCCTCACATAAACTATAATATCTACCAGACCGAGGGAGAAAGTAGGATATTTTCTCCAATGTTGGTACTAATACCAACCTTGCTCTATGAGCACTAGACGTCTGTATCTAAGTCGCTTGGCCACAATCGCCTTTCTCAACATTTCTCTCATCTGTTGGCAGACCTGCCTGTCTGGACTCAACTCTGAAAGTGGGAAGAAGGCGAGCAGATCGTTGGGGAGACCTGGTTCCTTGCACAGTCCTCGAGTGAGTCTTCGAGCGAACCCCAGTCGCACCTGTTTCACTTTGTCCTGTAAAAACCATTGTGTTTCACTACACACAGCTCCTGGGAACTTGACACATTCGTTCTTCAGGTGATCCTTGGGAAATTCTAATATTGGTTGTAGTGGTCCTGTGTGTAACTTTGTTTACAAACTTATAAACGTTGAATAAATAGGATATATTTGAAATATTTGATTACTAGTTAGGCATAATTAATGCCTATAGAGTCTACAAGTTAACTATTTATCTACTTCAAGACAAGTGTCACCAAATTTTTGTTTGTAACTTGTGGACACATTATACTACACTAAATTTAAATTTGAATCCAAGTTTGGGTGACGCCCCTTGTAAAGAGAGTACGCAACACTCACAGTGATGAGACAGACTAGTTTGGTGAGCAGAGCAGTCGAGAAGAAGGTCCAGAGAGCGGGTACCTCACATATCTTGAGCAAGGCACAGCCTGCGGACAAGCGTACACGCGCTTGGTCAGCGTCACTGCAACATTACACAGGGGTGTTATCTTGGGGGTGTTCTACCTGTGATTATTAGTAATGAAGTCTCTTAACAAGAAGTGCACAGAATTGTTTTGACGTTGAATCTTTCTAGAAGCAACTTAAATATTGTTTTTAACATAATAAAGAGTTGTAGTTGTTTATAATACTGCTATTATAAGCGTTGTTATAGAAACACGGAAATACATGTTTTAAGCACCACGTCCAAAAACCTTGATTTCAACAGATAATACAAGTTGTTGTACTAAATCTGGATTCAGACTTTACTTTCCATCCACGACTGTTTCCAGCCAGTGGTCTGTTTTTTATTCAATCCGTATATTCTCCACTACCAGCTTGCTAGGTCTGTCGTAACTTCATATGACTTATAATTTAACTTAATACTAGAATAGACACAACATCCAGTCCCCAGCTGTTAAATCATCACTGTGAAAGGGTAAGTCCATGTTTCGCCAACGATAAATTTTTCAGCCATGCCGGGAATTGAACCCTGGACCCTTAACTTGGTAGAAAGACACGCTACCGACAGAGCTAATGTGTCAGATTGGATTCAGACTATATAGCTGAAACTACTACTCACTTTCAGTCCTGTCCAATTAAAATCTCCTTCAAAAGGACCTTAAAGAAGATGTATAGATAATAGAGTTGATTTGTTTCTACCAAGGTCTAGCATAATCTATCTAATTTTCCATTTTAGGACTTGGTGTACAATCTATAGATGAGGTGATAGTTTAATAGTGAAATACTACTATAGTCGCAAACCTCTTCTTCAACTCTTACACAGTGCTTTTTTTATAGCATACTGTTTTGATGTACAGTATTTCTTAGTAGAAAATGCTTGGTTGTTTAGCTAATCACTTTAATACAACCTTAGAATTCAAAAAATTAGTGCGGTACAGAATTTTAACTTTACTACAGAATTACAGTTTTTTGAAACAGTCTAAGCGTGAAATGTTTGGTCTGCATTTATATCTGATTTTTCTCCAGGTATGTTAAAAAGGAGTTGAATACACAATATGAATGAAAAATGTAGACAATTTTTCATGAGTTCTATAACGTTACTGTATCAAGGGACCGCAGGAAACACATCAAATCAGAGAAACATAAAGAGGAAAGAGTTTGAAATGTTGGGAAGTATCAAACGCCAGGCATAGGTAATCTCTCTGTTGAATACGGCCAAGAAGGATCAAGACAGTAAAGTTACCATGTGTGACACTTGACTCAAAAATGTTCCGACCAACAAAAGAATGAGCTTTAAGGAAAATAAACTGGCCGCAATGGTAATGTTTTCATTCGAGAGTTAGTACAGTTATCAATGTTACTACCCATTAGGGTTATATGCCTATGTACTAATTACACTAATGGTTTGGGGATTGGGAGGGTTTAATTGAGAGAAAGGGTGCCCACATTTGCATGGAAAACCGTTAGGAAAGACCACCCTCAGTGCACCCAACCGGAATCGAACCTCGATCTTCACGTTTTCGACAGTCTAGTCTAACATGAAAGTAGCACATTAGGACACGCAGCCACCAAAGTGGGTACAAGGATAGTTCTAAATTTAACTTGGCTTGAAGAAATAAACAATAAATACAGTTCTCATTGTGGAACAAGTTCAGAATATGGTAGCACTGCTTCGACCCTTCTTAGTGTCATTTATTTACTGTATGATAATAAAATTTAACATATCAATGTGCGCTCACCAGGTGCTAATAAGTTAATGTTGTCTCTCCAGAAGCGGTGCTGCCATCTACTGGACTTTAGCCATACTTTCTTTTAATAAACATGGACGTAAATTATAACATCACTTTCATAATAAAATATCATCATTTTTTGAGAAAAATAACCCCAATTCTTGTGCATACCTCTAATAAAACGTTCATTATTATATCACCAAATGAATCTGCCGTGTCCTGATTAAAGATATATATCAGTTATACTGTGTTTACTGTTTTTAATGAAATTATTCCTACCCCATATTTGTATCCTTCCAGTTTTCCTTGTTGTCTTGAATCAGCCAAACTAAAGTCAGGATTATTTTCACATTTGTTGGATTTTTACGAGCACGCATCCAATTAGCAAGTGTCTTTATTCCTGCCATCTGTGGATAGGAGCACATTAACTTTAAAATAAAATTGTTTAGTAGGATACAATCATTCTTTGTGAATTGAAATTTAGTTCATGCCAACGATTTAATTATGTTCTTGTAGCATAAACTAACATGCTTACACAGTAGCCAAGCTGTTACGGCTCACAGGCGCTACAATATTAACAACTAACATGCTGACACAGTAGCCAAGCTGTTATGGCTCACAGTCGCTACAATATTAACAACTAACATGCTGACACAGTAGCCAAGCTGTTATGGCTCACAGTAGCTAAAATATAAATAACTAACATGCTGACACAGTATCCAAGCTGTTATGGCTCACAGTAGCTACAATATTAACAACTAACATGCGTGGTTACCCCCGGCGATGCTTTTATTTGCTTTAAGTATACAGAAATAAAATCTCTTAATTTTGTTTCTTCTGAACCAGTTTTTAGTTAATTTAAAGAAAATCAAATAAGAAATTAAAAATTCCAGCTTCCAGGTGCACATGTTTGTACACAGGGGCTACTATTTTTTTTTTTTAACTTCACCCTTCTCTGTGCGATAAAAATCATGCAACGCTCATGACGGACACACAAATACACAAACTCTTCATTTTATTAATTTATTTAAATTTTAATATGTGGGTTCTATTAAGAGTTTTAGGTTATAGTTCTATTTACCAGCTTGTATATTTGTTAGAAAAACGAGTAACTTGAACTATCCAGAACGTTTGGTATAGTTCCAGTTTCATAGTCAGACTTAGTACGCCTCAAGTGTGTGCTAAGTCTACACTTAGTACGCCTCAAGTGTGTGCTAAGTCTACACTTAGTACGCCTCAAGTGTGTGCTAAGTCTACACTTAGTACGCCTCAAGTGTGGTGCTAAGTCTAAACTAAATACAGGATTACACCAACCAAAACTCTAATTGAATGGCCAGTTTTGCAAAGGAAACTGGCCCATTTCATCCTGGTCTAGGTAGGTGTCATCATATATATATATATTAGATGTACAACTTATTTTTTGTTAATTCCCTTTATTATGTGTATAATAATTATTCATAATCTCATATTATTTGTTTGAACTACACAATTTCATATAAAACATTCCGTGTAAAAATTATTTTCTAACAAAAATAGATGAACACATATGTTATCTGTTGATACAAAACATAATTTAAATCCAGTCCACAGTTGATGACTGGTGATGACTGATAAATGGTTTCTTTGCTTATTTGTTTGGAAAACAACTTTTACAAAAGCCATAATCTTTAATCTATAAAGTGTGTGCAATACTTACCACACATCGAGTGTGAGCTGGTATTTCATAATCTTTATACCAAGTGCAAGTAAGGGGTTCCTCTGATGGTACAACCTTACTGTACAGCAGTTCTTTCACAATCTAAACAAGAAAAACAAAGCAACTATAAACAGGCCTAAATATCCGTGAAATACCTGTGACCCGTTTTATATATTTAAAATTGGCAAAAACGGATACTAGCCGTATAAAAGACAGCCCGGGCATTGCGCTATCACCAGTGTTATCACGTTGAAAATTATATTGCATGACGTGATATTTGCCATTACAAAGAAATTGTATCTAGAAAAGAAAAAAAAACTTAAATTCGTGTTATTCCTCTGTAAACAGTAGAATTCGTGTAAAAATATGTGTTATCGCAAATGCAAATTTTGCATGTCCCTAGCTATAGGTTGGAAATCGAAATATTAGTGATCGTAACACAATTCAGATTATTGGAGAATTTTAGTGTATTATAAAGCATTCTATTCTAAAAATGTGTAACAAAAATTAGTAATCTTGTTGTTATTTGTACTAATCACTCAAATGTAACCTGATGGTCTTGGACTGGTATGATGACGAAGACTCACATTAGTGTGGATGAAGGTGTCAATGACCTTGTAGAAGGATTGTTGCAAGCGTAGATCTGTTGGCAAATGGACTGCCCAGTGACCCACTGCTGTGATGACAGTCTCATATTGCTCATCACGACAACTCAGCACTTTGTGCATGTCCTGTTTTAATAAACACTTTGTATAAATCAACTCCTCCCTGATAGTTTATACAAGATAGTTATACTCTAAGAGCCATATTTAATATCAGCATTAGCATTATCACACATGTAACAGAAACATGGACAGTGAATGTAAGAGACAAGGAGAGTGGAGGATCATGGGAATGAAGTTATCCAGGAAAGAGTAGGGTTACAGGGAGTACATGAGATAGTAGATAGATGGGAGGAGCAGATAACAGAAAGTGTGCGAGTGAGAGGAGAAGAATGGTGGAAGGATAGAAGAAGAATGGTGGAAGAACAGAGGAAGATGGAGGTATTTTACTAAATTGACCGGGCCACAAGCTGGAGATGATGATGATAATTTCCATATTTTGAAAGAATGCTAGTTTAGAGAAAATAAAGAAAAATTGGAAATCATGATTTTATTTTCCTTTCCAGAGCTATATTTGCTTTCCCCAATATTTATTTTGTGTATCTAAATAATGAAAACACGTTTGTCACTAAATTGTACCCAATATCACCATTCCATAAAGTCTTGATATTCCTGTTCTTTATATGGAACAACCAAATGTTTGTGTATAATAAAACTCTTACTTTTAAAACTGGATGAAAGATGTGTTCTCGCTTGTCTTTTACGTGAGATGTCAAGCACCGAATGGAATACTTTGCCTGCTTGGGTGTTCCGATGATTGCTAACCTTTGAAGCAATGGAACAAGATGCTCCTGAGTTAATCCAGGATAGACTTCCCCTACAACATTCATACAAAAACCCCCTTACATTGATTCAGAGCAGGTCAGATTCAGGTGTTAGAAGTGAAACTTTGGTTTTAGATACAGCTGTCTGCATTAAACTAAGAGTAAAGAATGACCCGGAACATGAGACAACTCCTGGATATATCTGTGGTACAGCAATGGCGCTCTAAGCCAAAGTTAAACAGATTCGGTTCCAATGTTCAGGTGTCAGTAATTAGGTATTTTTCTCAGCATTAGTGGATATCAGAATACTAGAAGAGGAGTGAAGGGCTATGTCTCATGGATAGATAATATATGATTAGTCATCTGGTAGTAGTAGATATAATAAGCCCTAAAGACCCAAGTCGTCTATAAATTACGAACCCACACATTATTTTGCCGTCGTCCTTATTCTTCTCCGCAAGTCATCCTGACACGCTAGGCCCAGAGGGGACGGGGGCAGCAACACAAGAGATTTTTTTGAGTTTCATTTAGATCTTTGAGGGCATACAAATCAATCAGCTAGTTCAAGTAATGCTGTAACTTGTAAGGTATGACTGTCAACAATTCTCTTAATTTTTCTGGAATATTAAAGTTTATCAGAGCAAACTTAACTTTGTATGAAAAGTTCAATAGAATCACAAATAAAAATAAGGAATTCTAGAGTACTTTAATGAGACCAAATATTATATCAGCTTAATAGTACATTTGCGGACACCCATAATAACCTTTTGTTATTAGAAATTAAACTTTTCTGGTAAAAATTTCAGATAATTGACTCACAGGGGAAGGACTGAAGGGGAAGTATTCATGAAATCTTTGATCATATTATTGAAATATTAACATATATCTGGTCTACAATAAACAGAGGATAATTGGCACTTTTGCATTAAACAGGGATCATTGTTAATATTGTCATTTGATGTTTCTGTTGCTAACATTCCTAGGATAAATAAAATTTGGGATATGTTAATTATTCCAGTTATGGTTGAGAAATCTTTTAAAGAATGTTTAAAATCACACATCTCTAGCTGTGATCGGTCACCTGGACAATATGTCCATCAGTTCAATATGCACCAAAAATATTAAAACCTGTCTTAAAATAGTTAAGACGTATTGGGTCTACCAGTGTCTTTGAGGTTAGGAAATCTACTGCTATGTTAATATAGAGGTTGTGACTTGATACACCTACAACAGCTGTGGAGTTTGAAAAACATAATGGCTTTATTTAAAGGAATGTGTAGATTAATAAATGCTATATAATGATATATTTGGAAGAAGGTACAGGAAAGATGAATAGAAACATATAAAAGGGACGAACACAATATGGCTTTTACAATTAAAAGAAGAACAAAGCTCACACTTTACATTGCTGCCACTGGACAAAGAGGTAATTAGTTCCGATAGAATGAAACCTGGGTCGGGGGATTGGGCGGTGACAATCGATTTTCTTTAAGAGGCAACCATCACCTCTTTGTCCAATGGCAGCAGTGTAAAGTGTGAACTGTGTTCTTCTTTTCATTTCAAAAAAAATATTGTGTTCGTTCCTTTTATATGTTTATATCCACCTTTCCACCTTTCCTGTACCTTCTTACAAATATAATAACATCTTCAAAAGTGATTTTCTTTACCAAGTGGCTTTCCAGGTGGTTTTGACAAGAGTGAAATTATTTTTAGCGTTTGAGTTATCTGGTCTGTATCTCCAACTGTTAACAGCTCCAAGAAGAATTTGACAACATTCTCATCAAATGCAAGGTAAGGCTGCCAACTTAACAACTCCTGAAACGACAAAACAGAACAGAAATAAAACTAGTTTTCCTAATTTGTGTATGGTTCATAAAAATTAAGAGGTGTGCGGATAGAACTTTTTTCAAATAGAGTAGTAAAATTTTGAAAACATATCGAATTGTACATTTAGAACAATATTTATTCTTCCTAATTTATATAGTAAAATACATTCAAAATTAAAATAATTTCAAAGGGATATTAACAATGTTGTTGGCAAAATGCAGCAAATAATAAAAAATAATAATTTCTTACTTTTAAAAGAAATTCTCGGGATCTTTTAAACCAATATATCTTTTTATAGATGACATTCTATCTAATAGTGATTGTGTAATTATAGAAAAATTACACCTGGACATCAATTTGAACTCTGGTTGCTCAGTTTTACATGCCGACCACTCTAGCTACTGAATCACCCATGATCTTCTCTGTGCAAGTTTGTCCAAGAATTAAGTCGGACTAACTAGCTTTACAGTCGCTTCATCAGAATATCGCCTGTTTAAATGTAATATTCCTGCCGCGAGCTGATACAGAAAACAATGTAGTTTACAGTTGTTTCAGTAATGCAACGCACAAGTGTAGGTACTTAGTTACATCAGTATGAGGTTTATTTTGCTGAATGATTCACTCACAAGAACAACATTTTGAATAACTCTTATCGGTATTGTGTGAAGCCATAACGCCAGACAGTCAGGATTCAAATCCCTGGGTGTAATTTTCCTATATTTACACATTTAAAAGATTAATAAAGGCCCCTCACATAGAGAAGACGAAGTTCCTTCTTGCCTGGATTGTGGTTGGAAATTTTCCCACCTTCTTTGATGTCCTTCATCACCTGAAGCACTAGGACCTAAAAGAGATTTATCAAACATTCTGCAATTCAGAGTGACATTTTAAAACAATTAGAAGAGGATGTTGGAGGTATTTCACTAAACTGACACAGCCAAGGGCTGGAAACAATTCATGATGATGATGATGATGATGATGACTTCTAAACTAGCAAAACAAATAGATATACTAAGGATGGGAACCTCCAATCATTAAGGATATTGGACATTTTAAGATTTTAGAAAATATTGGCTTGACCTGGCTGGCTCCATCAAAAGAAAGATCACGCTCCACCACTAATTACAAGTGTGAGATCTCTATATGTAGGAAGATCACGCTCCACCACTAATTACAAGTGTGAGATCTCTATATGTAGGAAGATCACGCTCCACCACTAATTACAAGTGTGAGATCTCTATATGTAGAAAGATCGCGCTCCACCACTAATTACAAGTGTGAGATCTCTATATGTAGAAAGATCGCGCTCCACCACTAATTACAAGTGTGAGATCTCTATATGTAGAAAGATCGCGCTCCACCACTAATTACAAGTGTGAGATCTCTATATGTAGAAAGATCGCGCTCCACCACTAATTACAAGTGTGAGATCTCTATATGTAGAAAGATCGCGCTCCACCACTAATTACAAGTGTGAGATCTCTATATGTAGAAAGATCGCGCTCCACCACTAATTACAAGTGTGAGATCTCTATATGTAGAAAGATCGCGCTCCACCACTAATTACAAGTGTGAGATCTCTATATGTAGAAAGATCGCGCTCCACCACTAATTACAAGTGTGAGATCTCTATATGTAGAAAGATCGCGCTCCACCACTAATTACAAGTGTGAGATCTCTATATGTAGAAAGATCGCGCTCCACCACTAATTACAAGTGTGAGATCTCTATATGTAGAAAAGAAACCAGTTTAATTTATATGGCAGGTATACATTATGGGTATTAAAATGGCCATATAACATAGACAGTATGATCTATTCTTTAGGCTATTAGCTTACAGTTTCAAAATTTGTATGTTTTATATATTTGATTAGGTTCATCAAGTTTTACTAACTGCTATGGAAAATGGAGTCTTGAAGTGTAAGGAAGTGCTGTACAGGGTGTACTTTATACCCATTGTCACACATGTAACAGAAACATGGAGAGTGAATGTAATAGACAAGGAGAGTGGAGGAGCATGTTAGCTGTCACGAGGAGAAACAAGATTAGGAAATAATGGGAGTACATGAGATAGTAGAGAGATGGGAGGAGCAGATAACAGAAAGTGTGCAAGTGAGAGGAGAAGAATGGAAGGAATTAAAGAAGGAAATGTGGTGGAAGGATAGAGGAAGATGGAGGCATTCTACTAAATTGACCCGGAAACAAATTATGGAAACAAATGATGATAGTGATGAAGTTTTATTAACTAAAAAAGACTACATTTGCAAAGTTCTTGTGACTCTACTTACAGTGAAGGAACCAACATCAATTCCAAAGAGCAGAATCTTGAAAAGAATGAGTTCTACCATCTGAGCCACAGCTCTGTTTATAATCTTCAGTGTACAAATGACATTCGCCTGTGATTAACAGAACCAAAAATCTATTCAATATTTATCCCATGGAGAATTAGGCTCGGGAGGTTGGGACATAGATAATGGGCCAACACTATTCCATATTTCCTTATTAGGATATTATAGAATGTAGGAAGAGCTTTTAGAAAATATTAATTTTTTTGTGATCAATATTGATAACATTTTACTAAATTAATTATTAGTGTTTATTATAGGTATAAAGTGACAGCTGTACATCACATGACCTGAGGTTGATTACATAAAAATAGATCCAGTAAATTTAACTGTACCACTATAGTCTTTGTGACATATAAACTAAAACAATGAGGACATAATCTAGCTATAAATAAATAATTATCAGTAAAAATAGTTATTTAAACATATTTTTACCACCTCAACATGACACACAATAGTATAGACGCTAAAAAATAAATATTACAACTAAGCATATACTGCTTTAAATCCCAGCACTCCCCCTTTACCCTCGCCAACAAACATTGGCCAATGGACGGGGGTTTACAACCCAGGGCTTGCTGAATACTTATCGTAAGCAAAACAGTGTGCCAACTGTTGAACAAATATTCAAGAATCAAAATCACAATAATTATTTACTAGGCTAGTATAGCTCAAGTAAAATAAAATAAAATAAATGCAAATAATATATATGTGAAATAATCGGCTGTAAAGGTGGATATTGAAACAAAGATATAAACTAGAGGGAGTCCATAAATCTGTCGGTCTTGATCCGAAGTAGCTATTTTAGGCTCGGTTTGAAAAGCCGAATACTCGCAAATCCCTAGTTGTTTGATTACATTTATTATAATTTTTTGATAAACAATTGTTCAGATTTGTTGACTCATGGTCGGTACAGACTTCCTGTTCAACATAACTTGTGTCTACCAAGAAAATAAAAAAAAGCAGAGTGTGGATATTTCATATTTAATCTTTTGAATTTCAAATTTTTGTATTAAAATTTGATCAACATTATATTATTGCTTAACTTCCTGTGGACCACTTGATAAACAGCTGAGGAGTAGAACCGCAATCATGACATTAATATTCACTCTCTAAAACCAACTGACTACCATCTGGGGGGGGTTCAATTTATCTCAAGTGTTTAGTCTCACCCAACTTTCTCATATTATTTTGGAAAATCTTATTCCCAAGTATCAGTATGGTAAATGGAAAGAACGTAGTCATGAAACCCCAGTGAGTGCAATTGTCGACTAAAGAGGAAAATAGATGGTCAAACCTGTACCAGCTTCATTTTAAACCACCGGTATACTGTCAACACAGTTAAAGCCGAGGGGAAAAGTCAACATTTTATATTATTTGCTCAAGCGAAAGCTGTATCAACATCTTTAATTATTAAAGATACTAATTAAATTCCATTTGGCAATAAAAAGCAGTTTTTCATTCATGTACAGTATGGACAGAAAATTACTCACAGAGACTGAAATGAGTTGTTTTGTCGTATTGCTCTCTACTTGAACAACGGTCTCCATGGCTGTCCTTATTGATTGGTTCTTTGCGAGTATGGTGACAAACTCCTCCATCAGTTTGGAGGGCGAGGACTTGGATCTGTCCAGCACTTCTAGCACTTCGTATTGTAACACCTCGATGCGAGGGTCATCCCTTGGAGCCGAGACAACCAACTTCATCAGGGACCGCATATGGCAGCGAAGGCTGACAGAAAACATCAGCCATTACTCGGCATTATATCTTCAAATAACTCATTGTGAATAGACAAAACATGTTATTAACAGTTACCACTTGATATTTGTCGACTATTTATCTAACTATGTTTATTTTCAAAATGTTTGATAAACAAACCATAGTGTTTTTGTTGGCACCCGTGAAACAAATCAGCTTGGTTGAACTGCAACCTTGCAGTTCAACCAAGCATCAGTCTACTCTCTTTACCTGATGAAGTTGTATGTGACAGTGAAAGCTTGTCCTTAAAAATGTGTTTGTGTGTTTTATAGTGTTCTATCTAAACAATTTCTACTCCAGTATCACCAAGGTAGGTGTGCTGGCTATCCCTCCTAATTTAAACCATGATTTAGTCTAGTGCTCTATTCCAATTAACCTAAATATGTAGAAAGTAAAAGAAAGCACTAAAGCAGTGATCTTCCTTCATTAAGTGTCTTTAGTTCGAATATCAGAGGGCAGATAATATCTGAGTGGTTTAAAATGTACAATTACAAAGAGGTTCAAAGTTATTAGCACCAAGTGCTCTAAAATACAAATATACATTCTAACTGTTTGTGTATATTTCTCAAAACTAAAATAAACTCCAGTAGGGCCTCCATATCCGCGGGTAATACGTTCCTATATCTACCAAGGTTACGTGATATTCATGTAACATACATAAATACGGTCAAGTTTGATCGATAAATTATTCAAAGTAAGACATTACCAACATTAAATAAAGTAATAATTAATTTGTATTGTACACTGGACTGACTACAGTGTACTAACTGTACTATTCTCTATTCTTCTTGTTGCGACAATCACTGATGGTGATGGTGATATGATCAGTAGTAAAATTGAGCTCATAACGTTCTTAAAAGCCTGACATGAGCAGTCGCAGTGTGTGGTGGAGATAACATGATCAGTTGAACTAGAGATATTCTATCTGATATCATTGTATGGACGCAAGATGAGTTAAAACACAAATACCCCTAGACTATATGGCCGATGTATCCCAATCTAGTGTATTTTCATTATTTTTTTCATTTATTTGAGGTATTTAACATGCAATTTCCGAACCGGCCTATTATATCAGCATACGATTCATAAACTAACTTAAATCTATAACAGACACTACATCCATCCCCAGACCATTAATTTATCAGTGTGAAAGGGGGAAACTCACATTTCAGCAATGATAAGTTTTCCAAGCCATGCCAGGAATTGAACCGGGGGCCCTTAGCCCATTAGAGAGACATGTTGCCGACTTAGCTAAAGTGTAGGATCTGATTGGGTGTATATAGGGCGGTTTTCCCTAAATGGTTTCCCACTCACTCTCCATGCAAATGTCTCATATCTTTGTTTATATTATGGATCACCAGGGAGCGAGCGGTCTTTACACCCATCATTCAACACATTTACAATATTTTAAGTATTTAGATTTTAATTATAATATTTTTCCCTCTTTCATTTATTATCCATGATAGTTGAGTAGTTAAATATTTCACTAATAGATTGCAGCACTGTGACAAGTTCTCTCGGATAATTATGTTTTAAGAAGAAATGCATGGAAAAAGCACCCTTGTTAAAGTTTTAAATATTACTGTTGCAGTTTGATCCCAAACTCACCAGTATGAAGATACCATCATATCACGGATAATATCATAGTGACAACTCTCCAAAGAGAGCCAGATTGAGAGAAGACGCTTCATTCTCTCCTCGGTGAGCAGCTTAATAGGAATAAAATAGTGCAAGAATCACCTTCTGGACAGTCAATCTAGAGGAACAAATGTTTTATACTTCCTGTTTACCTAACTATGATAGTGGATTAAGGATTACCAATCTCCCCATCGTCAGCAGTCTAGTCTATCGATAGAGAGACAACTTAGACCATAAGGCCACCAGAGCGAGTAAAATAATATTAAAGTAATACTACTGTCAAAAAAAAGTGACTAGAGTTGGGGTTTTAGCAACTAAATTCCTACTTCAATTCTAACCTTTTGGAAAATACATTTCAAACAGCTGAGTGTAGCTAGTATTCTTTAGATATGCAGCTGACAAATGAACACCTAAGATGATAACAAACTGATATGGTACTAAGAAACTGTTGAAACACCGCTCCCAACGCTGTCCTGATAGGTGTTTTACGAGATGGCGTGTAAGTCTGCCTGAGATTTTTCCTTAATTTCTTCAAGAGTGTCAAATGTTTGTCCTTTCAAAGTGTATTTCAGTTTTGTAGACAGGAACAAGTGTACGGGGGCCAGGGAGGCTGCAGACACAGTTGTCTTCGTTTTGTAGACAGGAACAAGTGTACGGGGGCCAGGGAGGCTGCAGACACACAGTTGTCTTCGTTTTGTAGATAGGAACAAGTGTACGGGGGCCAGGGAGGCTGCAGACACACAGTTGTCTTCGTTTTGTAGACAGGAACAAGTGTACGGGGGCCAGGGAGGCTGGAGACACAGTTGTCTTCGTTTTGACGAAAGAGCCAGCAGCAGTGTGGTCATGTTGTCGTAATGGAGGAACCACAATTTGTTTTTACAAATCTTAGCAAACTATATACCCACTTCGGTGGCTGCATGGTCTAACGCGCTACTCTCGTGTCAGCATTGACTGCAGAGGACGGGGAGATTGGGGTTCGATCCCTGTCGAGTATACTGGGGGTGGTTTTTCCTAAATGGCTTTCCACTCTTCTTCCACGCAAATGCGGGTGTACTTTGTATCAATGAAACTTTCCTAATCCTTAAACAATTAGTGTGATTAGTACATTGTACAAGTAGTAAGACATAATGCTAAAAAGAACTCTATCATTATAAAATGACTTATCCTGTGCCTCACAGAAACAAAGACTGATTCATCTCTGTGATAGGTAAATGGTTTAATAATATATTCTAATAGTTTAAGCCTAGTAATATTTTTCAGGCATAGGAATCAATATTAAAATGGCATACTTTCTTTTAAATCTTGATTTAACATGAAAACTTTTTTTAGGGAATACATTCAGTTATTAAGACAGAACAAATACTTTTATTTTCAAATGAGTCTTGAAGACAAGAGTTTGAGAAACTCTGCCTTAAAATGAGTTGTTAATATCATTGAGCAATGAACTGTTTTGATTATTTACAACCATAATACACTCATTATCTTAAACATTTGTATGAAAATACATTTCTCTAATAGGAAACAAAATAAAATGCTGGATCGACTCCATCATTACAATTAGACGTGACCTTGCCAGTGGTGCCAAAGGTGCCAGAAAATAAACTTTCTTTAAATACTGGGAACCTATTAGTAGCTCTAGCTTGACCAGCGATATATTTTCCATCCTTACATGCTCGCCGTCACAAAGAGAAACAGGACTAGGAATGATGTTATCTGGGGAAGAGTGGAGGTACAGGGAGTACATGAGATAGTAGAGGAAGCAAGACTGAGATGGTATGGACATGTAATGAGGATGTTGGAGTACATGAGATAGTAGAGGAAGCAAGACTGAGATGGTATGGACATGTAATGAGGATGTTGGAGTACATGAGATAGTAGAGGAAGCAAGATTGAGATGGTATGGACATGTAATGAGGATGTTGGAGTACATGAGATAGTAGAGGAAGCAAGACTGAGATGGTATGGACATGTAATGAGGATGTTGGAGTACATGAGATAGTAGAGGAAGCAAGACTGAGATGGTATGGACATGTAATGAGGATGTTGGAGTACATGAGATAGTAGAGGAAGCAAGACTGAGATGGTATGGACATGTAATGAGGATGTTGGAGTACATGAGATAGTAGAGGAAGCAAGACTGAGATGGTATGGACATGTAATGAGGATGTTGGAGTACATGAGATAGTAGAGGAAGCAAGACTGAGATGGTATGGACATGTAATGAGGATGTTGGAGTACATGAGATAGTAGAGGAAGCAAGACTGAGATGGTATGGACATGTAATGAGGATGTTGGAGTACATGAGATAGTAGAGGAAGCAAGACTGAGATGGTATGGACATGTAATGAGGATGTTGGAGTACATGAGATAGTAGAGGAAACAAGACTGAGATGGTATGGACATGTAATGAGGATGAAGAATTAGAGGATGTCAAAGAGAATGTTGGAAAAAGACCACAAAGGAAACCACGAAAGAAATGGTAGAAGCAGATAACAGCAAATGTGCGAATGGTAAAGAGTAATTAATGCAAATAAAGGAGGAATAATGGTGGAAGGACAGAGGAAGATGGAGGTATTTTACTAAACTTACCCGGCCACAGGCTGGAAACAGTTGATGATGATTTGAATGTTCAACATAATAAAACTGCTATGATACTAATAAACAACATTTTAACCTTTCTTTCTCTGTGGTTGATTTGTATTGTTCCAGTACAGTGGCCAGAATCCACATGACTTTCTTGTTGAGGTCAGGTGCAGAATTGTCATCCAAGTTTTGGTAGAAATGAGAAAACAGTTGGCCAAGTGAGGACATGGCCGCTTCGCGCTGTTCAAACTACATGCAACACACACATCAAGGTCATCAAGTTGTAAGAGCAAAGCTAAAATATGTTTGAAAAACAGAAATCATTCTTTAATGGAACTGGTTTTCCATCTTTCTAGAATGTACCTGGTGTGATAACTGGATAAAGAAAGCATATACAGTAGGAAGCTACCCTGATTCGGAATAGATAAAATTATTAGATTTTCTTAGACAAATTTAGATTTTGCTATTATAAGTTGGTAAAGAAAAGACATTTTCTGGCTAAAGATGGTAAAATGAGAATCTACTCTAATTTAAGTGGTATAGTGAAATGAATAGAAAAATTACGACTAAATTTTAAATATTTGCCTTTTGGTCAAAATTTGACGGTCAAAACACATATTTTACTTCTTATTTACCAATAGTCTTTGGTTGAGAAAAGTATTTTTTCCTGGGCTGTAAACTTTGATTTGTTTTTAAGAATATTAAGAAGACAATTAAAATAGTCAGAGGTGGCTTAATGGCCGGGCGGCTGCCCAGGGCGGCGAACAGTTCATCAACCTAACCTAACCTAACCTAACGTAGTCTGGGAGTGATATAAAATAATGCCCAAACCTCGCAACTTCTAGCCTAGGCGTGAAAATATCTACACCACATATTTCATCATTATATATATATATATATATATTACTACTGTTTGGGTTATACGCTTATATACTAATTACGCTAGTGTTTTAGGAAATAGGAAGGTTATATTAATAAGTGTACCTGCATTTGCATGTAGGGAAAGGGGAAAACAATTTTTGAAAAACCACCCTGTAACAGTTGAATATAATAAAATATATTGTAGACATTCCTGGAAAGATGTAAAATGGGATTATTTCCTTTATACTTTGCTACAATTTGTCTTCTGTCTAACTCACCCTCATTATTAAATAATTATGGTCTTAACACTTTGACTGCTGACAGAAAATACTTGGTAAATAACAGAAATGATGGCCATTTTTAGCATATTTTGTAATGTTTCTAGTAACAAAGTAAATATGATATAATAATGATAGTTACATTCTTTTAAAGATCAGATTTAATTATATGTGTGGATGAATGATATATGATAACAAATAATATTATTTAATTAAAAAGATTTATACATCTGTTGTACAAAAGAATAGAAATAGAATCAAAAAAATTTTTTTTTGTAATAAACACAGTGTAATTAGGCCATAGTTATTATTAAACATTACTAAAAACTCAAAGTAACAAACACAAAATGTTATTACCAACCAACTTAGCATTTATTGCACTGATATTATGTGTCTCTCCTACCAACTTTTTCAGTCCCCCCCCCTTGCTGAACACACAAAAATAAATAAAATATAATAAAAACATAGGAAAAGACAGTTTTTTATACAATGTCTATAAAAGATAAAAACATTATAAATAGGTAAGTAAATGAACACTGCCACAGAATACATGAAAAAAGCTGAGAAATAATCATCAGAAAACTTCATGTAAATACAGAGTGGACCAAAATAAGATATTTAT
Source organism: Timema bartmani (assembly GCA_902151455.1). Taxonomy (NCBI): domain Eukaryota; kingdom Metazoa; phylum Arthropoda; class Insecta; order Phasmatodea; family Timematidae; genus Timema; species Timema bartmani. Next base: position 37,906 of record CABFWB010002589.1, on the reverse strand, counting down.
GAAAAATAATAACCTACAAAAGAAGTGTTAAGGAATAAAAATAAGTAATCATGCTAAAACCACCAGTGCTTATCTAATACATATAAAACGCAAACAAAACAATACAATCACAGATAATAACACAAACTAATCTCAAATAGGGGGTTGCTATAACCTGACTCGATGACAGTTGTCGCTATTGAAATAACGAATTCATGTACAATCTAGCGGAAATGTCAGTATTAAATATCCGTAGATGACCTTCAAACACTGCTAAAGACATATTAAAACATCCAAATACATTTAAAACACACGCCACAATGAAAGACATTTTAATACATCTCCTGTGTTCTTCGTGTGTTCCACAAAGACGTTTAAATACGGCTCTAGCACAGAGAGTGTTAGGTTTCTAAACAAAAAATCCACTATAGAAATGGAGGTCATAATATGTAATGCTTAAATTATGATTAGAGTCTGAAAATTTTGTTTTGAGTTTTAATTATATCAAGTAAAAATTACACTTTTAGTGCATTTGTGCATTACTTGTGAGCAACATCCAACATCTATTAGTGCAAAGCTAAATAAACATGTAGTTGCAGCTTGTCATTAGCTTGGGACTGTGGATTACATGTCAACGGTCAGTGTATGACAAATTAACTGTGTATTAGAGACTTTATAAGAGACTGGACCTTAAAATAGACCATCTGTATGATCCAGGAATTGGGTATCTTACCCATTAACAGATATCTTGTACAAACGAGGAGTTTCATGTCTGTCTATAGGTATTTTTATTTGAGGTATTTCTGGACTGACTGATTATAACAGCGCAAAACTTATAAATTAACTGACATTCATAACAGAAACAACATCCAGCCCCGGCTGATAATTGATCACTACAGAATAAACCCAAAATAAATCAATGATAAGTTTTTTGTCCTTGCCGGGAATTGAACCCAGTAGGGAGACCAGCTACCAGTTGAGTGATATTTCTCTCTCACCTCGTTCCCTTCTCGTGCGACTGTAACAAGTATCTCCAACAAGTCGGTGTTCTCTGTAAAGAGTTGTGTGTTGATCTGTAAGAGGTCCACAATGGCAGACATCAAGTCTAAGACCAAGTTCTCGTCCCCACGATTCACAAGAGGAACCAAGCACAACTCAATAAACTGCTTCTGCTCGCACTTGTTTTGTTGAACGGACAAGAATTCCTTCGCGAATTGGACAACCAGAGTGTTGTCAGTTTCGCTTCCAATCAACAAACTGTTAAGAAAAATGAATATGTTGAATATTTTGCATGAAGATTGCAAAAAANGAAATAGTTTGAATATCATACACTTATTTTTAAATCCAAATCTTCATTTTTTTTATATGAATATTGAATCTTAGAAAACATAGGTGTAAAAAGTTAACTTTACCACACTAATAAAAATAAATAGTACAGTGCACTGCGGAGGCTTTCTGCTGCTTTTATATTAAAATAGATATCTACTAAAAACTGGTAAGATTTGTGAAACGAAATATTAGGTCTATACATTGTTGTAGAAACATTACACCAAACATCATAAATGAAATAATAAACACTGTTACATACTCTATGGAACTAGGAACATTGTACAGAAAAATGGAGAAAAGAAAAACATCTTTGTCCACCAACGAGCATAAGAATTAAATTCATTTTCAAAGACTTTAATTAAAAAGTTTATGTGTTTGATTATAGATAAGAAATTATTGGTTTTATAAAAAATTATTTCAAACAAAATATTTTTATCTTTAAAAGTACTACAGTTTTACAAGAATAAGTTATTTTGTATCTCAAATAGTTGCAGATAAATGATCAAAATTGGAATATTTCCCCCAAGTAAAGTACCCTCAAAGTCATTTTCATGAGAAAATGAATTTCCATTAGAGCGAATTTTGAGAAATTCGATTTTTTTTTTCTCTTTTGCTGTTTAGTAAACTACACTTAAATTTAGAGTGAGATATCTAATTCCAAAAAACCCTGGGGGTGGGAGACCAAGTTTTAGCCCACTCGAGGAGAAAATAATTTCGGCTCTAGTTCAAAGTACAGACAGATGGGATTGCTAAAATCACTTTCTTGGTTTCGGGGGTCATCAAACGTCGACATTTATCAAAATCTCAAGTATGATTTTTTTGACGATCATAATACTTTCTCTCCAAGGTGTTGAGAGAAAGTAAAACTTATCTTCAATTCAAATTATTAAAATATTTATATTAATATTAGAGGTAAATTAATAATTTGGGGTTCGTTTGAAAAGTTTGTTATATTGGACTAGAATAATAAAAATCAGGATAGCGCTCGAACAAATTTCAATTCCATAGTTGAAATATATTTTTTTAGATTTTCCCAATCTTTAGTCTATTACTATTTCAAATGCTCAAATCTTGAATATTCTTCCAAATTTGAGGATTCAAAAAACTCAACCTTAAAAAAGTGTGTATCTGTAAAAAATGATTATTTATACTTGCACATTTTTGTAAAATGCAAGTTGTAATGTCCCAACTTGTAAACCTTAAGTTGTTTCGAAAAGGAAGGACAAGACTGCAGTTTTAATATTTTATTTGCATTTTATATTTAAATTTGGGTATTATCTTTATTTTATAATATTATTTTTAATTATTCATTTTCAATTTTTAATATTTAAGCCCTTCAGCCAGTTTGGAAGTCGATACATTTATTTTATTTTAAATGTGCTTACTGGATGCGTTGGACGATGAAACCAAAACAGAAAGATCTAATCTTGCACTTAGTTTTAGTTCTAAGATAAATAGACCTTTTCCTTAGTACGGAGCGGTTGTATTGTCCAGCCAACCAGAAAGCCAGAATTCAAACTACTTTCATGTGATAGGTCGATATTGTCAGTCCACTCTAGTGCAATCGTCGATGTCATCATAATTTGAAAAATACACGAGGGAGAAACAAACTCGGACTTTGACACCAAAGAGGAGACGTGCGGTGGCAAGAAAACGTTTGTTGCTTGTCATCACATATTTAATTATAATATAATGTATTGTGACTGACACAGGGAAAGGTCAATAGTACAAGCTGAAGTTGTAAATTTATATAGTAATAATGTATAAAAGAATACATTCTAATAATAAATTAATATAATAGTGATCAAAGTATATTTATTGTATGAGTGGTAATTTCCTTATTTGATAATTGCGTCAATAAGTGAAGCTGAGCTAGCCAGGGACAGATGTTAGGATTATAAATCGTCTTCACTCGTGTTTTATAATTGACGACCCATCGTGGGGTCTTTAGAATATAACAATTGGCGCCCAACGTGGGGCTTTTCTTGACTCCTACAATTGGCAGCCAACGTGAGGCTTTTCTTAACTTCTACAATTGGCGCCCAACGTGGGGCTTTTCTTGACTCCTACAATTGGCAGCAAACGTGAGGCTTTTCTTGACTTCAACAATTGGCGCCCAACGTGGGGCTTTTCTTGACTCCTACAATTGGCGGCCAACCTGGGGCTTTTCTTGACTTCTACAATTGGCGCCCAACGTGGGGCTTTTCTTGACTCCTACAATTGGCGCCCAACGTGGGGCTTTTCTTGACTCCTACAATTGGCAGCCAACGTGAGACTTTTCTTAACTTCTACCATTGGCAGCCAACGTGAGGCTTTTCTTGACTTCAACAATGTGTTTAATCCTATTGTACACAAGTTTAAGCACATGCAGGCACATAATTATTTCATATCAATAAGGTCAAATGCATGTATATTAATTGGATGAATATTATGTTTATGAAATAACTTAAGGGTGCTACATGAGCAAGCACTGAGAATCATTGCAGACGTTTAGAAATTCCACATTATTTATTAAGTGTTTTTATATTTTTTTAATATTGTTTTGTCCAAAATGTAGGTAAAAGTTCTGAGCAGTAACAAAGTTTAAATTTAAGTTTGAATTGTTTTTTTTTTAAGAAAAAGTGTGATAGCTTACATACTACCCTATAAACTATAACATGAACCAATCATGACGTTATTTGATAGAGCAAAGCTAGATCTAGGTTTATAAAATTTGCTCTAATTTTAGAAGTACAAATTTTCAAGTCAAGTGTCATTGATTTTTTTTTATGTTATAAACTAAAATTTTAAGCTTTTTAAATTGTCAGAAACTTGCTGATAATTTTCACCTACATTTTGTTTGAAACAATATTTAAAAATATCAAACCACTTATTAAATAATTAGGTATTTCTAAATGTCTGCAAAACGTCTCAGTGCTCTACCATTTAGCACCCGTAGTGTGACTCAAGTATTTCGATGAATATCAACACAGATGTTACAAATCATTGTAATTATTACGCCACTGTCTTATGGAGGAGACCATATTTTTCAACTAATTAAAATAAAGTGAAAAAGTAATTTTGCTTAATTTCAAGTGACACATCTATATCTATTTTAAACCATATATTATAGTACCACACACCATTTTAAAGCACATGGTTTTACAAACAATTTCATACATGTCAAGTTGAAGAAAAAAATTCCTTTTAAATTTGAGTTTCATTAAAATCTTTTAAGATTAACTAAGAAGTTTATTACCATTGAGTTTTATTTGCCGAATTTAGTAAATATCGTAGACAAATGTGTGAAAAAGAGAAACATTATGAGTTTTAAGAATAAAAAAGCATGTATGACTTGGTGTATGGATGTTGTTGAAGTGAGGGGAGTATGCAAGGATAGGGCAGTGGGGAGAAAGTTAGTGAGGGTGGATTAAGTACGGAGTTGTGGTTTTTGAGCTATCGAGGGAATCGAGTGATTAGGTATGTTTGTATTTAGCCAACGAACCTGTCTAAGAAAACTCGCCAAGTGGAGTAATGTTGGCTGATGTAATTGGACTGAGACTTGCAGAACATCTTGGCCAGCAACATCATTGTCTGCGGCCTATCTGGAGAATTCCTCTCCTTTAAAATATGCCGCAGTTGACCCCAGACTGTGGCCACCAACCACGGGCAGATCTTGTGCAGCTGACCAATCAGATCTAACTTGCCCTCGCTCACAAGACTGTCTTTTGGTAAAATCTTGCCCACCAAACAGCTCTGGAGGAACTAAGAATAGACAGTTGACAGAGTCATACAAAAAAACCTTGTGTAGAATTTTCTAAATTCATCTCCTCCTGTTTAATATCAAGTCAAGGTTGAATCTCTCTTTATTTATATTGTTTCAAAGGTTGATAATAACACATTTACACAAATGGTATGGCAATTTTAATATTTAACATTTTTCCTAATCTCTGGCAGTTAGGGGGCCATTTACCATAAAAAGCACTTCAGTTAGCTTCTAGAACTGTTTCATTTAGAATTTTTTCTTGCTTCCAGCAATTGGGGGATGTGCCCACCAACCCCTCCCCCCGAAATGATTGGCTGGCTACAGCCTTGCCTTTCCTTGTTTGTCACAAGCCAGTTAAATGTTTGGGGCTATTTACAACCAGTGATGCAATATTTCTCCTTTAGAAATGTAAACACTATTCACTTCTTGAGTCACAAATATTGGAATAAGAATGTTCTATATTTTGGCAAACAAATTGAATACCCACAAATGCAGATCTTCACTCGGAATCACCTTGAAGCAGGACATGGTAAGAGTGCTCCTGATGGCATTGATGGTGTTCGCAAGAGAACTGTTGACAGAATTGTGTGATATTACTTATGTTTTTGCGCCGGAAGAAATCCTCAAGAAGAACTGCCCAGATGTTCAAAATATGATTGTAAATGAGAAAGATATTGACCTTATTTCCCAAAGGATTAAAGAAGATGGCGTTTTTCCATTTTCGGGGAACTTTCAAATTCCATCAGGTTGCTGAAAATGTGAACTCCGGGCGTCTATTATGTTGTTTTCGGTGTAGTGACAAATGAGATGAATTTAAATGGCAACTTTGTGTTAAAGAGTCGAAGATGAACCAAAGCCATCATGCTAGAATGTTACTTTGTTTCAACAAAATCCAATTTGTGTGCATTATCCAGATGTTTACTCTGACTCCGAGACAGAGCAAGGACAGATTAAGATTCAAACAAGCTTTAAAGTTAGTGATTTTTATAATGGGGTGTCTGTTTTGGTTCGTTATAAAGGCAGAAAAACTTTAGAATATAGATATGTTGGGGTTTGCCAGGATAAGATGAACAGTGAAGAGGTTTCTTAAAGTTTGTAGTGATGATGGTACATTTTTTTTAATGTACGACCTACTTGAAACTCTGCTGAAAGAAACAAGAGTTGACAACAAATTTGAGAGTAGGACTAAAGTAGATTAGCTAATAGTGTGCATTTGTAAAGCATGGGCCCACATTTGTTATCAGGCTTCTAATTATTTTGGGAATGACTAGTGAAAATATGTATTATTTTTATTATGATTAGTTTCATCCCTATACTACCTTTGTTAAATCTGGGCACTGAAGAGTATGTCTTAAATGACATGACGTATGTAAACTTACAAGACCATTTTAACACCATGTAACTTTTCATCATTCCTCTGTCTAGCATGTCATTTCCCTGGATGACAAATTTTACATTTTTATCTTAAAGAAGAAAACTATTAAATAAAATTGAATGTTCCTTTCTACACAACACTTATTAGTGTTTAAAGAATATTATAAAAATATAATAAATTACATTATTTAGATTATTTCAAACCAATCTACCCTATTAGCTGAGAACCACCCGCTAAGAAAAGTCAAAGTCGAGGATAAGATATTCCAAGTTGTAACATTACAGTACTTTTAATATTTTAACTATCCACTAAGAATATTCAAGCAAGAGAAATGTAGATAATAAAACAAAGCATAATATACTATTTTATGCCGACATATCAGAATTTATCAGTGCTTGGAAATTTCATTTAATCTAGTAGGTGACAAAATACTGTTTAGTAGTTACTATAAAAAGGATTATATTTTGAAATATTTCATATTTAGTGAGTTATTTCAAATCTCCTTTGAAATGTTTTGAAGATACAAAGGTTACCCTGGGTGTGGGGGATCGAAGTTAAAGTAAAGGATATTTGACCTTCAACTTTGACATTTCAAAGCATTGCATGCCCCTAATAAGTTATATTACCTCCTGAGTTGGTAATTCCAAGATGTCAGCAGAAGCCAGAATCAAGTTTGATGTAAACTTGGCAACAAAGGGTTTTTCTTTTCTTGATGGCTTAATGATATTGACATAGATTATGTCCAAAACCGGAGTAACGTCGTGTAATGACAATACTTGATGTACAAACCTCACCAGAATGTTCAACAAACTGCTAAAAATTGAGATCCCATTGTTTTCACTGAAAGTATCAAAAGAGAACAGACCAAGTGAAAGTGAGATATTATTATTTAGAACCCAAGTAGTTAAAATGTCATCAAATTTATTTTAAATGGGAGCTCATATATTTTTATATATTAATACAATAAACTTCATTTATTTTGTTTTTGGTTATTCTCACTTTTATGGGTAGTTATGTGAGTCAACATGATAACTAACTTAACCAAACAAGGACTAGCTGCAAGGTTTCAGACAGTTTTTTGGTTCACTTAGTGGAAGTTGATGACGTCACTTTATGACCAGAGCCGCTCCGCTGCGCACAACCGTATAAACATCTTAGTGTAGCGCGTTTAAATACATCGCCCTATATGGTGGTTTTTTTTGTACTTATTCAGCACAATTTGACAATTACAACAGTACATTTTTTATTTTATTTTAAGAATGCAATAATATTATTTATACATTAAAAAACAATACAACTAAATTGTATGACCTGAGAAAAGTTCTATGCAAGGAATTTTTTATTTTTCATCCAGCAAGTTTTCGTCAGTGGGAAAGTTTTAGATAATAGTCTGAAGTTAATCTTTTATTTAACTTTTTTTTTCATACGACGATTGGTTTTGCAGAAATAATATTATCAAATCAGCGGTACGATAACTCAATTCTGCACGCTGAGATCTAACAGCGGAGCAGGTTTGTGGTTACTCTAAGCTATTTTTCCTACTCACATTATCACCCAAACTAGATAAAACTATTATTATTATTATTAGTTATTACATGGATTATTGTTATTATATATTTCATTATCTCAAATGAAATTATAATTTAGCGGGTTAATAACATCCAGACTTGCTTATTAGATAGTATTTTGGACTTTCGTGTTGACATTATTGAACAAGTTTTATAATATCACTATTCAATATTTCAGATGTGATTTTGAAGTCAAAGTGACACATAAATATTTGTTGTTTCCAGTTAGAAGACCATCCTCTCGCCATTATTACTTGTATTTGTTGTAAAAGATTTGATCGACCCTTGCAGCATACTACCGTCCTTCGAGCAACTGCAACTTTTTCACGTGTTTGTTTAGTTTCCCCGGCTATCTTCAGTATGCGCATCACGTCTTCTAGAAATCCTTGACGGATAACAAAGGTAGAGGCCCAATTTTGTAGAATCGACAAATCTGCTAGTGGATTTTTGTAAATGCACATCTGTTCGTTTACCTAAGTCCTAAATATCACAGTGTCAAGGCAACCACAATTTCTTCTATTGTCCGATGAACTTTGCGTTTATTACAAACCAATAAATCCAACTGATTACTTGTAAAAACAGTATCTATTTTTCCTCGAATTTTTATTGTTCAACTAATTCGAGACTTTTGTTCTTTTTCAGAGAAATAAGTTTGCTCCTGAGCCTATAAATTTTCAAATTTTTTGTTTCAACGCACTTTGTTGTTTCACTAGTTTGGATTTCAATGTTTTGTTTTCCTTTTGAAATTCAATATATTTTGTAATCATTTCAGTCTTATTCCCATTAGTTTGACTTGTTTGGTCGCTTAGGTTTTTAGAGACACAATTAACTACACCCTGTGCATGTCTATAGAAGATATTCCTCTCTCTGCATGTCAATAGAAGATATTCCTCTCTCTGCATGTCTATAGAAGATATTCCTCTCTCTGCATGTCTATAGAAGATATTCCTCTCTCTGCATGTCTATAGAAGATATTCCTCTCTCTGCATGTCTATAGAAGATATTCCTCTCTCTGCATGTCTATAGAAGATATTCCTCTCTCTGCATGTCTATAGAAGATATTCCTCTCTCTGCATGTCTATAGAAGATATTCCTCTCTCTGCATGTCTATAGAAGATATTCCTCTCTCTGCATGTCTATAGAAGATATTCCTCTCTCTGCATGTCTATAGAAGATATTCCTCTCTCTGCATGTCTATAGAAGATATTCCTCTCTCTGCATGTCTATAGAAGATATTCCTCTCTCTGCATGTCTATAGAAGATATTCCTCTCTCTGCATGTCTATAGAAGATATTCCTCTCTCTGCATGTCTATAGAAGATATTCCTCTCTCTGCATGTCTATAGAAGATATTCCTCTCTCTGCATGTCTATAGAAGATATTCCTCTCTCTGCATGTCTATAGAAGATATTCCTCTCTCTGCATGTCTATAGAAGATATTCCTCTCTCTGCATGTCTATAGAAGATATTCCTCTCTCTGCATGTCTATAGAAGATATTCCTCTCTCTGCATGTCTATAGAAGATATTCCTCTCTCTGCATGTCTATAGAAGATATTCCTCTCTCTGCATGTCTATAGAAGATATTCCTCTCTCTGCATGTCTATAGAAGATATTCCTCTCTCTGCATGTCTATAGAAGATATTCCTCTCTCTGCATGTCTATAGAAGATATTCCTCTCTCTGCATGTCTATAGAAGATATTCCTCTCTCTGCATGTCTATAGAAGATATTCCTCTCTCTGCATGTCTATAGAAGATAGTATATCACTTACTAAAGGTTTTTTTCAATCTATTTTCATGCCTAGCTTCACGGGTAATATTTTCCCCTTGGATAATATTTTTGAAGACATGCCAAGGAGGTGCTGCTACAATACTTTTTGTAGCACTTTACGGCTCACGCATAAATAATCATTAAGGTTACAATAAACACACAAACATTTACTATTCACAGTGAATTTGGTAGCATACTTGACATAACGAGTTTGACACCGCACGACCACGTGTATGTGCTGAACTGAAGCAAGCCAGCGTTAGTCAGGTAGAGATCACGAGCTGACGTCACAGCAGCGCTGCGTGCTCGGGGAAAGCTGACTGCAGGCCGGTATAGGGAACGATCCACTCTAAAAACTTTGGACTAGCTATAAGAAACTAACTCAAGAGTCTATGAGGAATGTCTTACTTGATGAGCTGGAAGGCAGTGTAGAACAAGGTGCAGGAGATGTTGGTAACAGCTTCATCTGGCAGTGAGGAGCAAGCGCACAGAGTCTCTGCACTTGACAAACGTTCCAAAAATAAAACAGAATACTTGTAGACTGATTCATTGGAACTTTTCACTCCTTTCATATTGTCAATAAGAAACTCCAGGATTAGCTAAATAACAGAGAAGGACAGCTAGAAGAGTGCAGTAAAGTGAACTAGTATGTGTTTACAAGCTTACGCATTCTAAAGAAAAGGGTTCGTAGGTTGATAAAAAGTGGGAACTCCTGCACTTGATGTAATTTTAATTTATTTTCTTTCAAAACCAAAGTTAGTGTCATAATGAAATGTATTAGAAATTGTACTTAGACCTACTAAGCGCTAAAATTATAATTACTTGAATTATTGGCTACCTGTATGGACAATATAAAAGAACTTAAAAGATAAAATAATAGGAATAAAAATTTAAATTGGACTTAACATTTTGTAGTAGGATAAGGTTAGTGATTTTATAGCAAGTTATATTTTAATATTTCTATAATTATGTACTCTCCATTCACCATGGAAGGTGGCAAACTTACCTTAATGCTGCAGCTTTTCAAATATGACCATGTTGTAATATAGATCAACGAAAGATCGCTATCTCTATGTTATTGTGACCAAGCTAGCAAGTGATTGTGAACCTACCATTCCAGCGAGCCAGAGCGCCCCCTCTATGTTATTGTGACCAAGCTAGCAAGTGATTGTGAACCTACCATTCCAGCAATCCAGAGCGCCCCCTCTATGTTATTGTGACCAAGCTAGCAAGTGATTGTGAACCTACCATTCCAGCAATCCAGAGCTCTCCCTCTATATTATTGTGACCAAGCTAGCAAGTGATTGTGAATGTAGACAAAGAGCATACCTGCAGTTTTTCTTTGTCACAGTGATCAGTTTTGGAGCTAAGTTTTGCCAGCAGTTTTTGGAAGCAGAATCCTACCCATAACCGAACATGTATGTCTTTATGGTTAATAAAATCCATTTCTGTCAAGCTATACAGAATATCAAAGTAGTTTGAATCTTCATCATCATTCTCCAAAACTAGATCCACGTGCTTCAAATAGTTGAATACGCCCTGCAAACAATGATGAAAATTATATTAAATACAAATTATTAGTTTAAGGAAATGATTAAATTGTAATTATGTTTTATTATCATAACTAAATGTAAATATATTCAAAACTAAACAGAGCTAATATTTTGCTATAGTTTTTAATTAATTCAATATTTGAGAATTTGCTTACATAATTAACTTTTTTGACATATAATGAAGCTAGCATATAACTTCTAAACAAAGCTGTTAATTATAATTTGAATAAAATGCTCTCTAAACATGTTTAATAAATTTGCTAAAGAACAGTGGCGGAGCGTGATCTTTCTTTTGGTGGGGCCAGCCAGGTCAAAGCTTACCGGTAATGATTTTTTCTCACCAGGGCAGAATTCTTAACACTTTTTATGTCATATTATGGAAAGTTAAATATATTTACCATCTATTCACACAATAACTAAAACAAATTTTTAATAATAAAAAAATGATACCATAAAAAAAGACATATAATCTAAGAAAATTAAAGAAAACTCACCTAATTTAGTTTATTATTATTATTATTATTATTTAGCACCGCGTCTTACTACCCGTTTGGGTTATACGCTTAAGTACTAATTACGCTAATGGATTAGGAATTGGGATGGTTGAATAGAGGAAGTGAACCCGCATTTGCGTGGAGGGAGAGTGGAAAACCATTTAGGAAAAACCACCCCCAGTTCACCTGACCGAGATTCGAACCTCAATCTCCCTGTCCTCAGCATTCGGGCTCAACACGACTAGCGCGTTAGCCAACTACGCCACCGAGGCGGGTCTAATTTAGTTAGTCAAAAATATTCGGCCATGGATATTGTGTAACAAAATACTACTTAGATAATACATAGGCCAATAGTGATTTCGTGTATTTATTAATACGCAATAACAGTTTAACACAACAAATATTTTTTTTTAAAGTAACAAGCCAAACTCTTTCAAATGAATAGTTACTATTATATTTTTTATTTTTTAGCACCGGGTCTTAGCGTGGGTTATTCGCTTATGTACTAATTACGCTAATGGTTTTAAGGATTATGAAGGTGATATTCAGAGGAAGTGTACCCGTATTTGCATGAAGGGAGAGTGGAAAACCACCCTACACCTGACCAGGATTCGAACCTCAATTGCCCCGTCCTCAGCAGTCTAGTATAATTCAATTAAAACTGAAAACCCCAAATCTAATAAGCCTGTATTTCAATGGGATATTTAAGGCGTAATTAGTACGGTAAGTAATTTTGACTTACAATATTTTTAATACATGTTTACAATGAAAACTATCCCAAATTGGGTTAACCATACATTGGGTAAATAAATAAAAATGTTTATCAAGTTGTAAATGGTAGGCTAATATTGTTAAAATAAACTAATTTGTTTTAAAAAATATTTATTTAAAAAGGAATCCAATAGGACCAAGTATTTTTAGCACTGCTTCTTACTAACTTATTTGTTCAGGTTATTATATTCTTTTAGCAACGCTTCCTACAAACTGTTTGGGTTTTATGAATCGAATGTTATTTTTTTCAGTAATGAGTAAGGGACGAGGAAGGTTGAATATAGAAGAAGTATATTCGCATTTGCGTGGAGGGAGGGTAGAAATCATTTAGGGAAAACAACCCTTTGCGCACCCGGCCGGAACTCTAACCTTGATTTCCACATAATCAGCAGTCTATTCTATTGCGAGAGTGACATGTCCACCAAAGCGGCAGAATAGTAATTCAATTGTTGAGTAGGATGTTTAAAGTATCTTATTTAGTTAATACTCATTAAGTATTTTTAAAAATTAGCTCACCATTGTTTGACTAAAAGGCCATTAGTAAAAAAAATGTTCGTTTGATATATATGAACCTTTCATCACCAAAACAACATAATCAAATATTCAAATGCCACCATTAAAATGGTTTTGTTGTTCAAAAATAGACAAATAGGGCTGGGAAGAAGTTTATAGTTTGCGTGCACATATTGTATTTAAGAATATGCCAATGTGAAAGTAGTTATTAACTACAAATAGATAGATGGTCATGGATGGTTTGACATAGATTAGCATAGCTGAGTTCATTGGTTTACTCTATTTGGATCGATGTGCCAGCTTTTCAATAAGACACATAATATAAAAATTAGCATTTTATAAAAACATTCTAAAGATATGTAGCTAGGAACGTATATGTGATGGGTCATGGGAAACGATAGCTTAACTTCACAAAGCAATATTTCCAAGAAAGCCAAAAATAGTAAATAAGGTTGAAGTTTTATGATTTGAGGCTACAGTATGTAAAGATTCTTAGACACTCTCCCCATATTTTAATGAAGGTTTAAGTTATTGACAGTCCCCTACTGCCTTAAAATCTCAGTTTACATAACTTCTACACAGTCAAGAAACGGGAGCTTATCTTCACCTATGTATATAAATGGACGACGTTTAGCTTCCCATTCAAACCATATTATATATATATACATATATTTGTATTTTTCCAAATATATCCAAATTGTTAAAACTTATAATATTATTTACTAGTTACCTCATTTGGGATAAAATAATTACTGTCTAACAGTAAAATGTAAACTTTATAGGTTCAAACTTCTCTGCAAAATTGAAATTGCATGCGCGCTATTCCGCTACGACACTAACGCCATATGGCATTAATGTCTGATCAATGGAACTAAAGAGTAGTCAAAGTAGTATATCTTTGACTCTGTCCTTGATCTATGACTATGTTTTAGTAGTAATGTGATCTGTGGTGTTCCCTATTCCGTATTATCTATTTTATATGTTGATCTGTGAGCGCATTTAATCACAAAGAATGTTATTGAATATATAGATTTCTTTTTAACCTACAAGAATTCAGTGTAGACGTTGATTTTATTCACCATGAATATGCAACCTCAAGTTTCTGGGCCCAATTTGCCCGGCCCCAATCTGTCTGGGCCTTTGCCCCCAGGTGTTCAACAACCTGGGACACCTCAACAAGCTCAACAAATGCAACAACAAATGGCACAGCCACAAGAAAAATTAGATAACATTTCAAAAGTGAAAAATCTTATTGGACCTTTGAAGGAATCTCTTTCAGTAAATATTAATTTTAAAATCTTATTTTTGGTATTTTAGTTGTTATTCTATTTTATTCATGTTTACACTAGTAAAGGCTTAGGAATAGTATAGGTGTACCTAGTGCATATAAAAGTATTTTCTTTATTGTGTTACAATATTGTCTATTATCTTATTTTTTTAACATAAGATGGTGGGAATGGTGTGTGTCAATGGCAAGATTCTTTAATTTTTTTCTCACATAGGCCTAATAATAAATTCAATATTTTTTGAATGCGTATAACCTGAACAGGTAGAAAGGCATTGTTCTAAAAAAAAAAGTAGGCTAGCATAATTATATACACATAACAATTCAAAAGGTAATTTCCAAGAATAGCAACTTGTTAGTCATGTAAAAGTAAAATCATTTTATAAAATTTAAAAAAATTAATAAAACTCACCCAATTTACTTATTATCATTCATTAAATTTCAATTTGATACTGGGTGTATGAGCACAATAGTACCGGTGAAATTGTTTAGTGAAAAGTTCCCAAATTTAGTGCCAACACCAACTTCCAAAACCTTTGTTCCGTATTTCAAGGAAAAGTCGACACCATTAGGTACCATCACTTTCAAAGTCGAATATAATGACAAATTTAGTTATCTATTTTTGTACCTTTATGAAGGTGTTCCAATAATTAATGTAAAAATACAAATTTTCTAAGGTCTTGTTACCTTGTTAATTAAAACACCCTTGTATTGTAACTTTTATAAAGATTCTACTTATATACTCTATATAGGTACATTAATTAACGACTGATACTCAAAATGATTTTACTTGTTTGTTTTGTCCCCAGGGAACATTGAAAACAACAGCTCAAGCAATTCATCAAAATGGACTCGTCGATGTTGGTTCTTTGTAAGTATTTATGATGAACGGTAATAATCTTAATCAATAAAAATACTTGACCGAGTGTTCAAAATGTCACAAGCTTATCCTGGGGCCTGTTTCACAAAAAGCCAAATCTTGACGAGCAACAATTGACCGGTGTAGCCACAGCATACAACTAGTAGTTGCACATTTGGTTTTTCAAAGGGACTTAGTTCACTAATCACTTGTAACACCAAGCCTAGTCAAGCGAACATGTGACGGCTGTCAGAGCGTTGGCGACACCAAGTAGAGGAGCAGTGCTACATCAAGATGTTAAGCTAGTACTGTTTTTCACTCAGCAAACCATTATAAATAGGTGTGAAAGTAATGTATTGGGAGAGGGTGTAAGACTGAATTCCACAAAGTCACAGCAGTACATTACACACCTAGTATTACAACAGTTTGAATAGATCATACATAAGCTGTGGGAATGAGTACGTAGCGATGTTCGCAAGGTGAATGTCGATATTACTCTTCGACTGAAGTGTAGATAAGCTATTGATATGACTAAATAACGATTCTCTCGCAAGGTGATATCAATATCTTATTAAGGTTCGAAGGCGATTTCAAGATGGATATAAATCAGGGTTGCCAATACTGAAACTCTTAAAACACAATGAAAACAAAGAATAGCGAATAATATTTGGCACATCTTTATCTTGTTTGTTCAAGTGTGAGGTGTACAAAAAATAGTGCAAAAGAATGTTTCATTTTATTTTAAATTAGTAATACAGTATATTTTGGTTTTGTATGCAGTGTTACGTAGAGATAAAAGTGAATTAGTGGCTAGTTTAAATTTGTTAACATAAATTGCGTGATTATAGTCCAATCATGCTGACAGGTGAAATTTTTTCACCGACTGGTGAGCTACCCTAACATTTTTCAAACCCTGCACATAAATAATCAATATCAAATCTAAGTCACACTTTATTTAATATTTTTATCAAAATAACCGAAGCTTTGTTTTGTTCAATGTAAAGTTTGACCTCTTACTTGAATACATTCTGTGAGATGATAACACAAGCGCTGGTGGCTTGAAATACCCAACTATTGACAAAACCAAGACAAATGTTCTATGAAACAAACTGATTGTGCACCTTATCCCAGAGACTGTAATATGCACCACCACGGCACAAGAAAATTAATAAACCCGCCTTGGCGGCGTAGTTGGCTAATGCGCCAGTCGTGTTGAGCTAGACCACCGAGGACGGGGAGATCGGGGTTTGAATCTCGGTCGGGTGAATTGGGGGTAGTTTTTCCTAAATGGTTTTCCACTCTCCCTCCATGCAAATGAGGGTTCACTTCCTCTAAATTCAACCTTCCCAATTCCTAATCCATTAGTGTAATTAGTACTTATGCGTATAACCCGAACGGGTAGTAAGACGCGGTGCTAAATAAATAAGAAAATTAATACAATTAACAAAACAAAAGCAAACATAATCAAAGTTTACAGTTTTGTGATATTCAAACACTGATTCACATGCTTGTCCACTGACCATGCTCTTTACTTTTGTCGGAAACCAAAGAAAATAATTCTAAATTAGGGCAGGCATTAGGTTTTATGAAACAAAACACCATCTCACCTCGAATGACTTGTCGTCTTACCGCACTTAAATAGTGACTTCGTGAAACAATTCCTTGGTCTAAACTTGTCATTTTCATGTTTAAATTTAAATATGCAACCAAACTAGGATTGGTGGACAATTTTTTTTGTGGCAAATTTAGCTATTTATTTTAAAATATCAATGACCATTTTAATCTTGTTTACATTTTTATTTTTTTCCAGAAAAGGAATGGATGTAACTGTGCCTCGCCATGATAAGCACATGGAAGAGTTTTACTCTATTTGTGATCAGATTGAACTTCATCTGGTTAGTTGTTTGTACAAGGGATGTTTGGGAAGTAAGGGCTGATTGATCACAGATGCTGTAGAAATGGGCAGGACCATTTTGATGCATGCACAGAGTGATAAACTGATTCTTAATAAAGCGATAGGTCAGTTTCTAGAGCTCTGTGATTATTTACAGTTGTGTATGAATGCTTTCAAATGAACAGTAAAATTAATAGTGTGACTGCATGTTAAGTTCCTGCCATTATAGAATTTCTTCACACAAAAAACACAAATGAAGTGGAAGGGGAAGTAAAAAAAAAAGTACCCTTGGCTTGGCATAGTTATAGAATGGTTCGCCTTTGTGTTGAACAACACTGTGTTGATCCATGGTCATGTTGCTCACATCTGTATGTATAACCGGAGGCTGTAGGACTGGTTGTTGTGATGCGATCGTCCGAGTCATTTATATTATCTTCTATACATTCACTAGATCATTTAGAATCACGGTCTTTATTTGCCAATATATAACAGAATGTTGGCTGCCCCTTCATCAGATGCCGTGTAGTTTATTTACCAGAGGACCGATAGTGCTGCTGTCATAACAGTCTTACAACACAAAACATAGTTTACCTGTTACTATGACGTAGTTTCCGAGTGGTCGCATGTTCATAATATTCTGAAACTTAGCAGGAACATTTAAGTGATAGCGGAATATTCCTTAAAAGTCATGGCAAGGGTTAATTGCCATCCACCAATCTTGCTTCCCAAATATACAGTAATAGCACTAGTCTTAAACTTCTCAATAAAAAAATGACATGGGTTTCCAATGACCATCTTCGAGTTAGCGGTATTAAACAATACTAACTGTTATATTAGTAGCAGTGTTTTTTAAATATGATAAATAATAATGCTAACTCCGCATGCTGCAAAACATTAGTCATTTTTAATAGTCTGGCTTTGATACTGTAGGCTTATTTAGTTTAAAATAAACCACATTCACAATCAATGACATAAGAGATTGACAGAACATGTTGAAAACTGTCAACTTGGCATGGGAACGGAACCTGTTGATTGTTGACTTTGTTGCCAATGCTCTGTCTACCCCAGATGTACCCCGGTTCATTTTATATCCAGGGTCACTTCAGCTCTTCTGAATTGCGAGTGAAGAATGCACCAGTTTAAAAGAAACTCTGAGTTGGTACAGCATCGGCGCACAAAGCCACAACTTTTCAAAAATCTTGGGTTTGGTTTCCTTGCCCCGGTTGTGGTTTTCCAGCTTTTATCTAATTCTGGCACGTAGACTGTATCTAAACACACCAATAATACAGTCTCTTTAATAATTGTAATAAGACTACGATATATTTTTTAATTTAACCGTACAAATCACTGCCTAGCACAGTTCAGCACTCAAATCTTCTCTTACTGTTCATAGAAAACATCCATTGAGTGCCTTAACCAGGGCACCAGCAGCCAGCGTTATCTACCCCTCCCGGTGGCACCTACCCGCACCGAGCCCTTGCCCAATCAGGATGGAGGGACCTTAACATACCCCCAGTTTCTGGCAACAGTGCGGTCACAAGTCAGCTATGCCAAGGAAGTTCATGACACCCTCATGGCCGCAGCACAGAACATTGCCCCCACAGAGTGAACTATGCCAAGGAAGTTCATGACACCCTCATGGCCGCAGCACAGAACATTGCCCCCACAGAGTGAACTATGCCAAGGAAGTTCATGACACCCTCATGGCCGC
>CABFWB010002589.1:0-17629 GCA_902151455.1 Timema bartmani | reverse complement strand
CTGTGGAAGGCACAGGATGCAAGTAAAACCCGAGCTGAAGCACACAGACGAGTGAAACTCAATGATCTTTTAATCACTTATTTCCACTGAAAAACAGTTTTATAGAAATTCTCAGCATTTTATTTAAATGCACAGCATTTTCAGGGAATTCGCGTCTATTTCACTAAATAGAATAATTTAGCTAAAATACTCTCAAAATCACGTTTTTTGCGTTAATTCGCGAAATAAAAATTGCTTTAAACACTTTAAAATGCCATGAAACTCAAAGAAAACTTATAAACACCCTATTTTTAACCCTTTTTTTTTCTTTTTGCGTTTTTCACAAAAGCGAATCTACCCTATCTAACTATATTACAGTTCTAAATATATATATATATATATATGATTGTAATATAATTTAATAAATTAAACATTGAAAAGAGTCCTACAAACTTACCAGAAAACTGCAGGCCTCAAAGTTCACGATTAAAACATAACAAAACACAGAGTTATGTAATTCTCGAGGTACATCAGTCCCTTTGTTCAGCAGAAGAGAGTAAAACACAGACTGGACTATGGCACCATGGCTAGAGGTTGATCAAGGTCACTTAGATTGTGTCTTTATTCTTGGTAGATGGATAGGAATGAAGAGAAGGTTATCCAAGAGGTGTCTCTATTTGGTAATATATTGGGGAGGTCTTGTATAAATAGTACTATAGCATGAAGTGCTACTGGTTTGTCAGGGTCGTGGTCGGTATCAAAACTGTGATCATTTATCCGTTGTCCGAGTGTTCCTGTGGCGAGGTCGATGTATACCGTAGCTGGTATATAAGATTTCCTGAGGACCATCACATTAATTTGGTCCATAGCAATTTATTATCTCCAAGGCCTAATATTCCGCCATTGAATGAGGATGGTAAATCTGAGAAACAACTTTGTTCTCTTTATTCCGTGAAAATCGCACATCAAGATTCATCTGTAGATATTTCACGACTATTTAATCACTCACCAAATCCAATGATAAATAGTTCACACACTTAAATCCATCCTTTAGTTTTTCTTCAAGGAACTGAGCAACACACACACGATATTGTATAAGCAATCTTGTCTTTTTTCAGTTGAAGTTTATCAGGTATTAGAGATTTTTTACAACTTGTCTAGGACAAAAAGTTATTTAACCCTCGTGGAGGTGGTTGCAGTCGTGTTATTGGTTCAAGTCCTTGCTGGCCATTTAATACAGGTTGTTTGATAATATTGTCAAGTTGCTACAAATACAAAACCACACCAGCTAATATATTAGAAAGATACACTTTAAAATATATTATTCTATTGTCCGCTGCACAATGGTATTTAAATATGTAGATTATATAACAGTTGTGTATTTATGCAAATAAGTGTGGTGAAAAGGGTATTACGTCCATAATTAGATATTTAAAAGCACCATTCTAGTATCCCGCCTGTTGTTGGCAAGAGTTGGTGTTTTAAAATGTGTTATTTGTTTTAGTGGGACATTTCTACTCTAGCATCACAGGTTTGGATTATTCTTACTATTTTATTATGATATAACTGTTCTCTTCAAAATATTATTTTTAAACTAGTTGGATGATTATCCATTGGTTTTAAAATAAATCAAATAGATATTACAAGTGATTGCAAGGTTACATAAAACACGGAACTAAAGATTTATAAAAACAGTGTATTAATAGTATTATATATTTCCAGACAAATTAATAACTATTTTAATGGAAAAGTCGTTTTTTGTATTCTCAGTTTATTTCAGTTAAAATATATGCTCCATAAGTAAAATAATAAGCTAAACAGCAGTGAAAAAACAAGATAAAATACAAATCAAAACATTGCTGAATGTAGCCTAAGATGCTGGCAACAAATCTTTATTGTATACAAACATATAAAGAGTGATGCGAGTTAATTAATCTCGCTGATAAAACTACTTCACACATTCTAAACAAGTCATATGCACGTTTTAACATGTTCAAGATTCATTACATTAGTAATCTGATCTAAAGAATATACAATTTTTTTATGGATTAATCTGATATTTTAACAAACACAGAAACATAAAAAAAACCATTAATTTTACAGAAAATGTATTTAAAATAAGAAATGAACTAAAAATCTGGATTCAAATCAATTTTAAAGCTGAACAAGTATTCATCCTGCTTCTAATAGATGAAGAAACGTGAGGAAAAAAGTTTTAAAAACAGTAGAAGCAATATGAACCGGGCAATCCACTCCTTACCGCAAGTAAAACCCTTCTCTTGCCGCGAGGCAACAATCAAACCACACAGAGGTTTTTCATTACATTTGTTGAACGGTATAGTTTCTTCCAAAGGCCGTAACAATTGTTAACTTCATAGAAGTTGTATGGATGACACACAAACATGATCACAAAACTATCTCTTGTCAAGTTTTCAGAATTCTGAAATCAAAGTGAAGAAAATATAAACATTTATGAATCAGTTTGCAAAACAACCAATCAACCTCTTCAAGTGTTAAACACACACAAAATAATAATTTAAAAAATCAATTACTTCCTCTTTGTCCAGTGGCAGCAGTGTAAAGTGTGAACTGTGTTCTTCTTTTCATTGTAAAAGCCATATTGTGTTCGTCCCTTTTTCCTGTGTTTGTCCTTTATGTTTTACCTTTTACTTGTTCCTATCTTTGTGTCCTATCATTCTTTACAATTTTTCATTTACTCCCTTTTGTGTTTTTTGGTATCCTCTTTTAGGAAGTTGCGTTGCGCGGTTCACACTCCTCCCTGATGAGTTCCGATAGAATGAAACCTAGGTCGGGGGACTGGGCGGTGACTATCTATTTTCTTTAAGAGGTGACCATTACCTCTTTGTCCATTGGCAGCAGTGTAAAGTATGAGCTTTGTTCTTCTTTTCATTGTAACAGCCATATTGTGTTCGTCCCTTTTATATGTTTCTATCCACCTTTCCTGTACCTTCTTCCTCAAATAATCATATTGGTAAAGCTGATTTTTAAAAAAGTAATTTAGTTTCAATTAAACCCACAGAGGAAGTAACAATGTTTTTTTGCAAAGTAACAACAAAGTACCAGAAACGTGAAATCTTAAATTTACGCTTATGGATTTTGGAAAATTTATAACTTCAATATTTGATGAAATTTGGATTTTCTAAATAAAATTATGAAAACATGTACAAAAAAAATGACGTTTCAATGGAAGGTTGAGCCAAACTAATTTGTTCTCTAAAGAATTTGATCAGATGATTTTATCTCATAATTCTATAAACTTTAACAAATACAAACACAAAAATGACAACCCATTCAACCTTTGCGCCTAAGTTGACTAGGATTAAACTAACTAAAAGTTCTTGTAGCACACATTTAATTTGTTCCTGTGATAAATATGTTTAAATAATTTGGAGCTTCCAGCTGACAGTTTGTTCAGATCTTAGTGAACCTTTGTATAATATTTACTGCACAGAGAGATTGCACGAAGTTTCAAATATTTTACCTCTTAATATCCAGTTTAGTTTATGGTCACCAAAGCATCCTAAAAATTACATAGAAATTCTAAGCTAAAATTAAATATTTTTTTTTTTTATAAATAAAGAAATGGCTGCACTTTTGCCAAGTAAATAAATGCAAATAAGAATTGGTTCTAAGAAAATATAATTAACCACATGTAAAATATTTTGAGACCTAAATGGCTTTACTGAAGGGAAGACAGTTTAAAAGAAGCAACATTAGAGTGAAAAGGTACTCAGGAATACATTTATAGCCTTTAATAATAACGATGGGAAATGAGCGTGTTAGTGATGGGGGATCTTAACTCAAAATTAGTAAAATATAAACTAGGAGGGTAGAAGGTTGTCTGAGTTATGTGCAAGAAATAAAATGAAAGTGGCAAACAGCTGGTATAAGAAGGAAAGAGAAAGTGATAAGATCACTAGATACAGCTGTAATAGACCACTTTATCATGGATGAAGAAATGGAAACATCAAGGTAATACCAAGTGTGTCCTTGGAGAGTGACAGACATAGAGGGAGGAGAATGTAGGAGAAAGGTAGTAAGACAAGAAAGAAGAATAAGGGTGTGGAGGATAAACAATGAAGAGGAAAGAGAGCTGTACTGAAGAAAGACAAGAAGCTTAATACCCAAGGATGAGTTACAAAGTGTAGGAGAATAATAAGAATGAGGAAAGAGAGGAAGAATATAGGGATAAGAAGAAAAGAGTGAAGTAAATGGTAAAATAAGCCAGCAAGGACTGGAAGAAAAAATTGTACATAAATGCAGGAAAGGGATGTAGAACGACGTAAGAATAATGGACGCTTAAGGAAGAGAAAATGAAAACTGAATAGGAAGAAAAGGAATTATGGACAAGATATGTTGAGAAGATGTTAAAAATTTAAGAGGAAAGGTATGATTATGAAGCAGAGGAGGAAATGGGTTTCATCTGGAAAGAGGTATAGGATGCATCAAGGAGGATGAAACCAGGTGTGGACGAACTGACTGTGCAGATGAGGAGAGGACAAAATAGAGAGAGTTGTTCTTTCTATCACAGCCTCTTACAACCTGTTCATAATTATTCTACTAGGGTAGTGATAAGGAAGGAAGCATTTTGGAAGTAATCTATTCGAATCTTAGTATCCCAGTCATTGGTTAGCAAGAGAGTATTGCCTTGGACCAATCTGCCCCCGAAGCTTGTATGAGCTATGAATTTCTATAAAATATTATCAGTATAGATAATCAGTTGTACTGAATCAGCACATTTCTAGTGTAGAATATCTTGGTAACAAACTTAAATATTAATGTGGACATTATATTGTTCAGTAAAAGAAGTTTAAAACTGTAAGATAATACAAGTGGTTATATTTGCCAAGCCAGTACCTGTGTCCAGTTTATGTTCCTCCTTCACAGCAGCCAAACACTTCCTGCGATGCATATGTCAGATACAGGAAGCCATCATCAGCCCGATACTCGTTATACACCTCAGCGAGCGTCTTGGACAGACTCAGCATGGAGCGGTTGTTCACCAGCAAGTAGAATGCCTGTGTTGAGCCAAGCTGCATGCGATTCCTTAAACAACACAAACCAGTTGCGAGAAATATTCACCCAGACAAGTCAAGAGACAACCACACGGGCAGATATTTTTAGAAAATTCAAGAATTAAATGCTTAAGGAAAACTTGCCGCCAGTATAACCATAGATGGTGCTTGTGAACTGACAGGCTTTTGTTCATCATATCAAAAAGACCAACGGTTTACGTCACTTCTAGAGTCTCAGCCACTCAGAGCCCCACGTCTGCTAAGGGCATGCCTGGCAATAAAACTACCTGACTACGCAACTTGTGACCAGTGACACCATCAATTAGTTTCTTAATCGTTTACTTTAATCACCATAATTATTGACGTAGTTTATATAATTAATGTGTTTAATGAAGCTCAAATGACAAGTATATTGAATGTTACCTGATGATGGAGACAAACTGAGACATGGTGATTTCTTGAGGAACTAAGAACTTGGTTTTGTCCAGCCGTGGCAGATACAGTTCCTTATAGAACCTCTCCACAATTATCTGAAAGGAACAACACTCACAGTTAGCACCGGCAGGGTTAGTTGCGCGGTTAGCACTCCTCCAGTCAGACTGAGATTTGATGATAACTGGTTTCCTGGTTGGTTTATACAATACTAGTCATTAATATAATATAAGATTTTGGTAGGAAGAACTTTTTAGAAAATACAACATTGTTTACGAGAAACAAAGATTATATTTTACTGTGTTATTAATATTATATATCATATATCTCTATAAGGAAGGCCTCTTTTCGACCAAAGTGTGTGTCGAGCTGAGCTAGCGTGGTGCGTCATGCTTGATGACGTAATGGGACTACGCACACATAGTTCGAGATCTGGGAGGGAGGCCCCATCCAGTTAACACGTGATATCGGCCTGCATGGCTACTCTTGATACCAGAATTAACCAGCCTAGGTTAGCTAAGCTAAGCGCTGCCTGTAGACAGGCTTACATCCACGTTATTATAAATTCTCTTTCGGTTTTTAATTTATTTTATTACTGTTATATCTTACAATAATTTATATCTGAAAAAGATATATCTGTGTTATATTTTACAATCATTCCTTTTGGGTCACCTTAACAATTGTTTGTTGTGAGGCCACTAGATGGTGCCACTAAGTTACATGTAACCACTTCATCTGATTGCCGCCATATTGGCTGTGGAAATAAGTAATGTAATTTATATAAATAATGCCTCCTGAGCAAAGTTATATTCATATCTGTTTATTGCCGTTTATCTTTTTTTTTTTACACTTAAAATAGTAAACTTTATTTTTTACTATGATTTTGATCCTTATATTAATATTGTGTGAATCCAGTATTGTGGGTGTTTGTGACTCAGTCTTTGCAACACACTTTGTGTTATTATGTATATATTTATTTATCAATTGTTGCTTCCCGGTCATTATTTGGGGCTGTTAAGGTCAGGGTTATAAGTGAAAGAAGATCTATGAACTAGTCAGTCAGATAAGCCCCATCCTATGAAAAGTGTATTGGACTATATATGTATGTATTACAGTTCCTTCCTCTGCGTGTTATCGGTGACCTTGCTTGCAAGAGTTATCAGTGACACTATAGGAATAGTACAGAACACAGACACCGAGCCGGGAGAGTAAACAGATAGATCATGTGCCTTGACAATCTCCAGATCAGTGGTGTCACAAAGAGGGGGCAGACCGCACCGGCTGACACCAAAATTATTGGATATAAATTTATTTTTATAAAAAATATCCCTGTAGTTAGTTATAGAGATCTGAACTTTTCACAATCATTAAAAAATGTTATATTTTTCTTCCAGGACTGGAAATGTTATGGAATTTCTCATGTTGCCAATCTTTTCCTGGAATTGTTTAGGTTTTCCTGGAAATTCCTTTGTTCCCCACAGGTCAATAAATCGGGAGGAAACAGGAGTTAGTCAGCAGATAAAATTTCCAAGATATCTTAGGAAATTCATAAGGTGTCTGAATCCCTCTAAATATAATTTTTTTAATCACGATACTGAATCGTTCATTAATATAAGTCTAGGTTGTATTAATTGTCAGTTTTATAAATCTTATTTTTGTTTTGTAATTTACATAACATAAACTATAATGCACAATATGAACAGAGTTGGGGTATTTAACGTGCACTTTCTAAACCAACTGATTAATCTGCTCACGACTTATAAACTAACTGATATCTAGAACATGACACAACATCCAGCCCACGGCCGTTAATTTATCACTGTGAAAGGGAAAACCCCCATTCCACCATTGATTATTTGCAAGCGAGTTTATGCTAGGTTTTAATTATTTGAATAACTTGTTGCGTCATGGAATACATTAAAAATAATAAACGGATGTAATAATGTATATTTTGCAAAGATTACTCTATACACTTGCCCTGGAGGAATTTTAGAAAATCTTTGAAAAGTCTTGAAATGTTCTGGACAAATTTCGTGATTTTGTGTAGGAACCCTGTTAAACATTAGTATAAAAAATGTTACTATGTATTCTGTATGGTCTGTCCCTGCAGGAGGCCCATGGGGGTGATACCATGAGCTACCGCACTGGGTGACACCAACCCTAGAGAGGTCACCGTCTTCAACAGATAAGATCTATTGTATGTGAAAAGTGTGTTTTATTAATTTGTCTAAAACACTACCAGAATAAAGGGTTTGTATTAGCAACAGGTCTTACTACCCTTCGCCTATTTTTTCTAACAAGATAGGCATGAGACTATAAAAGAAGAAATGTACACAAATTTGCATAAAAGGAAAGTGGGAAATCATTTTGGAAAGAACCCTCAATATATCTGAACATTTCCGCCCTAGGCACTCCGGTCTATTCTAGGAGTGGCACTTTAGACCATGCGACCATACAATCAGATCAAGTTTTATATCATCGATTAGATGATATTTTTAAACAAGTTTAAAAAGTGTCAACAGCGAATGTTGAAGCTCACATGTCTAGTCAAGAATATATGAAAGTAGAGCTAGCAACTTTTATGTCAGATCAGGTTATTCCCCGTTATATGATTATATATTTTATGTTTGGCTAAGTTTTGAATCCAGTATTGGTCAAGACTTGTCAAATGGTTGTTTCATTCCACTTCATAATATCAAAGATCTTATCCCACAAGTGAACATTCATTTGACGTAAGCACTTTTCTTGCATTAAACTGAGAGTGTCGGGGTACAAAGTCAACAACAATATTTACGAGCGTGAAGAGTTACAGTCAATATAGTTTTGGACTGTGGACTGAATTTATCTAAACGCAACACTCGTTGAAAATAGCTTGAAATGCCAACACACTTGTCAGATGTATCGGCCGCAGTGGGTAGTCCCCTCAGTTCCTAAAAGTACACTCAACACTCCCAAAATATTTCAAAAGAAAACAGATTTAAATGTTAATTGGTCAAGACTTGTCAAATGGTTGTTTCATTCCACTTCATAATATCAAAGATCTTATCCCACAAGTGAACATTCATTTGATGTAAGCACTTTTCTTGCATTAAACTGAGAGTGTCAGGGTACAAAGTCAACAACAATATTTATGAGCGTGAAGAGTTACAGTCAATATAGTTTTGGACTGTGGACTGAATTTATCTAAACGCAACACTCGTTGCCAACACACTTGTCAGATGTATCGGCCGCAACCCTGCACGATTAACACAAACATTATTAAACTGGTTAATCCAAGGTGTAAAGTTGGGATCAGTGGGTAGTCCCCTCAGTTCCTAAAAGTACACTCAACACTCCCAAAATATTTCAAAAGAAAACAGATTTAAATGTTAACGTTCACAGTATGTAGACGAATTAGTTTGAGATTAGTTCCATTTATTTTCAGTTCTTAGTTCGGTTCTAAAGAATACAAGGGGCTATCATAATTTAGAGGTTAAATACTTGCACAATTTCTGTATAGGGTGTCATTTACTAATGAGATTTTATTAATTTTTTGCTTGACAGTTCAAAATAATAATAAAAAGTATAACCTTTAAAAATAATTTCATTTTCAAACAAATATCCCTAAAAGAATACTTTGTGTGTATTTCTAGCTGAATAAATGGTACAGACGATTTAACTCTTTTATCTTAAAATGGATATATTTATAATATATGTAATATAGATTGTTAAAGAAACATCCCACCAAATAGCATGATATATTCCCAGGTAACATTAGCCAGACCTCCATTTAAAAAATATTGCCTAAAGCTCAGAAACTATTGGTTTTGTGAAAATATATTTCAAATAAAAAGTTTATTTTTATTTGTTAATGGTCCCACAACTTTTCAATGAAAAGTTATTTTGTATCGATCAAAGAGTTGCGAAGATATTTTTTTTAGATATGTGCTGTTAACTACCCTCCAAGAACTTCCCAGAAAAATAAAATGCGACATTTTATTGTCATGTTAAACAGTGCTTGGATACACATTTTTAATCAAAATCACCAAGAGCCGATTTCGAGCAAATCAATGTCAACTCTTTGACCCTCAAGTAAAATACCCTTAATTTTAGGGTTGAATATTTAATTCCTAATATCTCTCTCAGAATCTCATGAAACCCCCAGACACAGTTTTTCCTGATCAATAAAATGTTTCCAGCTTTGGCCAAGACAAGAAAATTCACATCTTACCTGCATCATCTTCAGTATCAACTTCCATAAGTACACATGCACATTTTAATAAGAGATTCTGATTCTGATGACTTGTCCCTCCAACTCAGTCAAATTTTTGCATTTTGCCCTCACACCTTTTCTTGATTCATTTTTAACGTCATCAAATGGAAGCCAAACAATATCTCGCTCTCTACCGGTCATAGTGAATTGTTGCGCTTAGAATAGCCTTCCACTTGTACACACTGTCCCTAGACTTCCTTGCTTCAGGAGAAATTAAGAGTATATGACTGGATACTACTAAGAGGATTTCCCCTTTGGGAGGGGGTTTAAACAGCCCAACCCTCACGCAAGTTTGTCATTTTGTCCTGGTTTGTAACTTAGAAGTCCTACACAACCATAATTTCCAGTTGAAGGGATGTTAACCATTATGGAAAGTGTTTGGTCTTACGAAAAGAGTTAGAATACCTGAATCGACTGATAAAGGACTAGAATGTTTTGATAAATAAACATAGATTAATAGTGGTCAGATTTTTCTGATGAAATTAAATACAAATCATTCCTTAAAAACGTTCACCTCAGCAACAAGTAAGGATGGTCAAACTTCAATCACTAATGTCTTTATGTTTCAATTTTGTTTTGCTCTAGATAATTATTTTATTTGGTCCCGGTATTGAAAAAATATATAAGGTTGTCTATAAAAGAACTTCGGTGTTTTTGAAAATTCATATTAAGTCCGTCATATGGTAGAATGGGGCACACATCAAAGTGTACTAGTTACAAATATATATACATTTAAATGATATTTTGTATTTTTAATTACTAACATTAGCTTTGAAACATCCTGTATATGGTAAATGATGTGATGCTTCTCCTGATGTAAGCTGTACATTATTCTTGTGGTTGCAGGGCTAATATATTAAAAACACTGGAACTATCAAGATGGAAACTTAACACTTTAAGTGTTGTTTTGGTTGTATTGATAACTTACCGGCACTTTGTTGGGGAACTTGGAGCGAATGATTGTCACCTCCTCTTTTCTTGAAGCTGAAAATAAAAATAAAACAATGTATTTGTTTAGCAAATTGTTAAATAGCTGATGGGCTCAAAATTACATGGCAGTGTGGGGGTTAGCATTTGATAGAACTGTTTGAAGGATATTTTCATGATACAGTAAAAAGAAGAGAGGTACCAATTTTAGCATCACGTTTGTACCAAAAATAATATTTACTATGTTTACCTAAATGAAGATACTTTTAAACCAGATATGTTTATTTATGTTTGTTGTTCAATGCAGAGTAATATTGTTTCTATTTTAAATTCAGTAGTAATATTATGTGAGCTAAAACTAATAGAACAATAATTTTTTATAATACAGTTATATTCATGGCTGTGGTATATTTTATTGCCAATTTAAAGAAATAAAAACTACTATTCACTATATAAGTTATGTTGGTGGAACCCTTTGTATATTTTTTTAGTAAATTATAAAATAGATATAAGCCGTGGAGAAAACAACAGTCAGATAGAGTTGCATATTTGCAGACCTGGATAGGTCTTATATCAGGCGTTTCAAACTTGTGGGCCCCTCCATGGCTTTGTGGGGCCCAACAAACTTTTTTGAATCAAGTGCAAAACTCTTCGCATTCATTCTCCTGTAGACCTAGTTAACCAAGTGCAACGCTTTTCACATTCATTCTCCTATAGACCTAGTTAACCAAGTGCAACGCTCTTCACATTCATTCTCTTGTAGACCTAGTTAACCAAGTGCAACGCTCTTCACATTCATTCTCTTGTACACCTAGCTAACCAAGTGCAACACTCTTCACATTCATTCTCCTGTAGACCTAGTTAACCAAGTGCAACACTCTTCAAATTCATTCTCTTGTAGACCTAGTTAACAAGGTGCAACACTCTTCGCATTCATTCTCCTGTAGACCTAGTTAACCAAGTGCAACGCTCTTTACATTCATTCTCTTGTAGACCTAGTTAAGCAAGTGCAACACTCTTCACATTCATTCTCTTGTAGACCTAGTTAACCAAGTGTAACACTCTTCAAATTCATTCTCTTGTAGACCTAGTTAACCAAGTGTAACGCTCTTAACATTCATTCTCTTGTAAACCTAGTTAACCAAGTGCAACACTCTTAACATTCATTCTCTTGTAGACCTAGTTAACCAAGTGTAACACTCTTAACATTCATTCTCTTGTAAACCTAGTTAACCAAGTGCAACACTCTTAACATTCATTATCTTGTAGACCTAGTTAACAAGGTGCAACACTCTTCACATCCATTCTCTTGTAGACCTAGTTAACCAAGTGCAACGCTCTTATAATGTACTAGATTGCCAGTACTCCTGAACGAGTTCAATCCTGCCTAGAGTAGAGTTTTACCAACTATCCCTAATAAAATGACTCAAGTGCTTAAAAATAAGGTAAACCAAGAAAATATGACCAAAAATGATTTATAAAATATAGTTTCCACAAACAGGGTATCATAATGAGCATTGTCTGATGCACCAAAAAAAAATGACGTAAAACCCAGGTCCTGGTCATTATACTCCATGATAACAAAATGAATATTCATAAATAACAAAGCCTGGTATAGAAAGTGATATTTGAGCTATAAGATGCCACCCAATTAACACGGAGATAACATAATAAGGCCATGTGTGAGATAAGCACATGTGTGGGAATGAGTTCAATGACCCTGTTTGAACTGCCCCAGGGGGCGCTTTAGTTAGAAAATATATTGGATAGTCTGAAACCATGTCTTTGACAACTGACAGTTTTGTTGATGATGGGGGGTGCTATACTAGTTACACAGCAGCACTTCTCTCAGTTGTCAGCAGCTAAGGTTGAGTACGTCTATTAGAAGTACCCAACATTCTCTGATAGTGTCCCAGGCACCGGGAGACAAACATTTTCTTTTCGTCGCTCAGTAGCAAGGCCGTAGCCAGCCAATAATTTTAGGGGACGGGGTGGGGGGGTTGGTGGGCACATCCCCCAATTGCTGGAAGTTAGAATCAAATTCTAAATGATAAATAGTTCTAGCCCCCAAAATGTTGAAGGCTAGGAAAATTTCAAAATATATAACACCTCTAAAAGCTCTCTGAAGTACTTTTTATTTTAACACAGCCCCCTAATTTGTATTTGTATCTTAATTTTGATATTGTTTGAACCATAAATAAAGCCATATATATTTTGTTCATAAAATTTCGCGGAGGGTTTTAACCCCCAAAACCCCTCCCTGGCTACGGCCTTGCTCAGTAGGATACCTTTCTTTGTGTTATTTAAAACTACACCTTTTCCCTAGAACAACGGTGGGAGTGTAGTTATTCACATTTCATCATGGACCTAAATAGCTCTCACGTGAAGGAGGAAGAACTATTCTGTACATAAGTAGGATGGTTTCTTGAGTTTAGCCCCAACGAGTATCAAGACGCGAGTCCTAGAAAATAGATTTTCATACGCCTAGTTTATAACAGTAATAAGGCTACGCTAATTACAATTATTTCTTGATGTGTATTCATTTTACCACTACGCTTAAGTTAGCACACATTTTTTAGTTTTTTTTTAAAGCAGTCTTATTCGCCCGGGTTATATGCTCCTGTACTAATTATTCTAGTTGTCTTTAGGGATGAAGAAGTGTACCCGCATTTGTGTGGAGGGAGAGTAGGAAAACCACTCTCAAGACACCCAGCCAAGATTCAAACCTAGATATCCCTGTCACCAACAGTTTAATCTACTTCCAGAGTAGCACCTCAGACCGTGTGGCCACTGAAGTGGATATCACCAATGTTATTACCGGTATACTTTAGGGGTGGCGTAGTTGGCTAACGCGCTAGTCGTGTTGAGCTCGACTGCCGAGGACGGATTATTGAGGTTCGAATCTCGGTCGGGTGAACTGAGAGTGGTTTTCCCTAAATGGTTTTNCCCTAAATGGTTTTCCACTCTCCCTCCACGCAAATGCGGGTTCACTTCCTCTAAATTCAACCTTCCCAATTCCTAATCCATTAGCGTAATTAGTACTTAAGCTTATAAACCGAACGGGTAGTAAGATGCGGTGCTAAATAATAATAATCTAGGGGTGAATAAGAAAATTACAGTTTAGAGGAAGTGCACTCATATTAGCGTGGAAAGATGGGAAAAAAACACCACTTTAAGAACACCTGCTCGGCCGAGACTCACACTCTCATCGTTCTGAAACCTCTAGTCCAGTATATTGCCAACATTACGTATTTAACCACTAGTATGGGTGGTATCCATGATGCTAATTTTAGGACTAGTTTCATAAAAATAAGGATATTTTAGTTTTAAACAAAGAGATTTATTCTGATTACTTATTTTATTCTTTCAACTTTATCAAATACAACTTAACTTTCCATTTAAATGTTGCACTGTGTCACAGTCTAAAAATTGTTATTTTGAATTTCAATTAGTTTCAGACTGATTTAATTAAATTTAGTTAAAATGCTTTAATATAAATTATTTCATGGGAAGCTTTTTTTGGCATTGTGAATTTATGTGTTTGAATAAATTTGTCAATAAAAATTACAAATTTTGGTTCTAGATAAAATAAAATAATATAAAAATTGTTAAAATATTACAAGTCTTTATTTTGAAGCCGGATTCTGTACATTTTTACCAACTCTCAACTACAGACCTCTGAGCTGACGCTAACTGTAAGCAAATGTAGGTCATTCTTGAAAAACAGGCCAAATTAAATTCCAAGAATGATGGTATATGAATGTTAGTTTTTTTAATAGGTCTAATTTCAATTTATTTTGACTTATTCACACACTATTTATATATATTTATATTGAGAGTGGAGTAAAATAATTAAGAATATTTTCCTTGCCTCACCATTATCATAACAGGACAGTTATGAAATATACTTTCATGTGGAATGGAAGTTTCCCTCCAAATGGTTAACATTTTCACATCAGTATTTTGAGATAATTTTACTACTAGAAACTTTTTTTTTCTAAATTTTACTCTTGCTCATCATAGTAACCAGGACAGTGGAAGTTTAAAAACATGTTTCTGAACATGAGGTATTCTAAGGGGATTTGCACTGGGTAAGATATGAATACCCAGACTTCAGAGTGACAACCAAATACATCTATCCTCTCATCCAAGATCAGGGACAGTTCAATACCTGCATCGGTAGACCCACAGAGTGGACGTCAAGCTCGTCTAGTCAAGTTTGTTGGAGACATGGAAGGTCAGGGTTCAAACCTTGGGAGAGAATATCAAGGATGTTTACTTGCTTAGAGTGATTTTCCACTCTTTTTCACAGTACTTTGAAAAGTTCCACCTCCTAACTCCCACAACGTTAATGTAATTAAATGAGAATATCTCACACACGATGCAAAAAAAGTGAATAAAATTGTAAATATATTTCAAAGAAAACTAGAAATGGGTTCCCGGTAGGCCCACTGTAATTTAGTGGGGGTATGGCAAGTCTCCTTTTTCAATTCAAAGCAAACTCCAAAAGAATACATGAAATATTCTCAAAGCCAAATTTAGGCTCGAATATTTTTATGCTAGAAAAAATATTACATTTTTTGTTATTTTATCTAGCTTTATTTAAAAAAATTACTTGGAAAATATTTCACTGCACAATTGTTTGTAATATTTGATTTAATTCAGATAAATAAAGTTATTATTACAACTTACAATTGAGTTACTTCAGATTCTTTCCGTATTAATATTGTCTTGTACTGTAATTACTAAAATAAAGCTCAGAAAAGCAATTATTGACCATTATTGGTGAAGATTTGTAATCGATGAAGCCAGATTTTTTTCTAAGCAAAGTCAAAGCTGATATTTGTTGAGAAGCTAAGTCCAAATTTCGAAGCTTTGAACTCATTTAGTAATACTGTATGTGCCTAGGTTGCATCCCCTAGTTCTTGCTAGTGCCACCCCCCGCCCTACCCCTACACCCAGTAGTGCACCCAAGGGAGATAACGGCGTTCGCTTCCTTTGCACAGATAGTAAATAATTTTAATAAAAGCATTAAACATTTACTGAACTACAATAAAATTATAGAACACCTGAGATCTGTCAAATGTATCGGCTCAAGTACAATCAACTGGCTTTATATTCAATTGTTTTTACACACAGCTCTGTCATTTTAATGAAAGAACACAAGTAATTGTCTCATCTCCGCATCATCTGCAGCGTTACTTTGTTTGAAGTGTTTGTTAGGTGTCCTGACATGTTTGAAAAGTTACATCTACAGATCAAATCACTTCACATGTGAATAAAATCCATTCATTTGTTCCCAAATCTCAATAACAGTTCAATTTCCATGTAAAGCTAAAATACATAGTTAAGTCATGTTTTGTTAT
Organism: Timema bartmani; assembly: GCA_902151455.1. Lineage (NCBI taxonomy): Eukaryota > Metazoa > Arthropoda > Insecta > Phasmatodea > Timematidae > Timema > Timema bartmani. The sequence goes on along the minus strand of CABFWB010002589.1, from coordinate 1,637 downwards.
TAAATATTATCAATAGGCTGACCTATAAAATAACTGGTATAGTAAAATGTTATCAAAACAAAACAAAAAAAAAAGTTTTATTTTCTAAAAAGAAAACTGTAAATTGCGTGAATGAGTCCCAATTGTATAACTCTTTAAATAGTTACCGGTGAAAAATAAGTTATGTACGAGAGTAAAATGTCAACTAGGGATAGAACGATTCAAATATTCTATTGTAATAAGTTATCCTCATATCGAGTTAACTATTTAATCAAATTTTTAAGAAACTATACAATAAAATTAATATCTAATTCAGTGAAATATTACAGGGGGAAATTGGCTTAAATTAAATAAGAGTAAGCAATAATTAATTACCCATATCTATTTCTATATTAGAATTTTCAGATTATGTAGTAAAGATCAAAATATCAATAACTTATTGATATAATCCCAACATTTTAGAAACAGTTTTAAGTTAACTCTAATTTTTAACTATGAAATAGCAACTAACCAACTAGCCATTTAAGAGAGTGTGTGGATGGCCCAACTATAACTGGGACCCACATGTTTAAAACGGGCATGCAGCTGCCAGCTACTCACCATAAGCTTTCTTATTATTTTTAATCTGTTTTTTGACATTAAACTTCTGGTCTAGATTTCGTAGCGTCATTTGCATCTCCATTTTAATAGAAATCGACTTCAAAAATTATGGAACTTAATCACACGACGATGACAGTTTAAAAACAATTCACACAAAATTGAGGTTTGCCGGTAAACACTGTTTGTACAATGTAGTGTGTTTGTAGTACAACTGGCAGCTGATATAAAAAATATCGGGCCCCGCCCATCTCATTGACACGTTAAGGTTTCTGATTGGTTGGTATGCCATAGGGATGTTCGATCTTGGATCGATTTTTTAAATGATCGATTACTTGTCCTAGACTAATCGATTTTTAGATCGATTCAAAGGCCTCGATCTGATTCACGTATAGATTATTTTCTAGCGATTTCAAAAAGATCGAATCGAAAAATCGAAAGGAATCAAAACTTCGAATTAATTCAGGGAAATTTACTTTGGTTGGCTTTAGGAAATGTTTTTGTTGACTATTAGTTTTTTAGTATTAGAAAAATTTCAAAACTAAGTCTTGCAATCTTGGGCTATTAATTAGTTATTATTTGTCTTTAGTTAGTAAAGTGAAAAATTCATTGATCTGCCCTTTTTATGTCTAGGTTCTGTAAATGCTCACATCACGTTTTTATTCTGTAATATATTTATAGTGATGTGTTGGCCATCAAGTCAATAGTTTGGAAGTAAAATAGTAAAAACCTCATTTGCTCCATGGAGTTATAGTTATTATAGACTGCTTACACCATCAATCTACACTTCCACTAAGCTTCCCAAGTTTTGAGACACACCCTCCCACAAAAAGTTGTAAGGTTTCCTCAAGACGGTTGCCAACAAGAGTATTTAATTTTAGTACATTCACTGGTTCTCAAACAATTAATTCAAACAAATAAGGTGTACAGAATTCACAGTTTCTGAAAGATTAATTCGCTGTGACTGAGGAAAGAAAATATGTGCGTCCCTCTCTGGGGTCTAGTGGTTAAGGTTCTGGTTTGTCTCCAATATATAGCCTGATTTTCTTAAGAATCTTCTG
>CABFWB010002588.1:90723-102687 GCA_902151455.1 Timema bartmani | reverse complement strand
GAGGGCACGCGGCTTGCTTGAAAAGATACTATCAAAACTGTTCTACGTTAGGAGTGTAGGTAAGCGAGAGCCAGCAAAAGCTACCAAATCTACTTTCTTGTATCCATTCAACAAACCATATGATCTGAAATGATCTATTGTCACATTTGGGAGTCAAAACTTACCAGATATACTTTTACGTATCCATTCGCCAAACCATATGATCTGTAATGATTTATTGTCACATTTGGGAGTCAAAACTTACCAGATATACTTTTATGTATCCATTCGCCAAACCATATGATCTGTAATGATTCATTGTCACATTTGGGAGTCAAAATTTACCAGATCTACTTTCATGTATCCATTCAGCAAACCATATGATCTGTAATGATTTATTGTCACATTAGGGAGTCAAAACTTACCAGATCTACTTTCATGTATCCATTCAACAAACCACATTATCTGTAATGATTTATTGTCACACTTGGGAGTCAAAACTTACCAGATATACTTTCATGTATTCATTCAACAGACTATATGATCTTTAATGATTTATTGTCACATTTGGGAGTCAAAACTCACCAGGTCCACTTTCATGTATCCATTCGCCAAACCATATGATCTGCAATAATCTATTACCAAATTTGGGAGTCAAACATTTCACAAAACTGTTTTTTTTTTCTTGTATCTGTTTTTACATCTTCCATTAGCTGTCAGTTACCACCACTCTTATTGCCATTGGACTTTGCCTCATCTTTTGGCGTCTTAAGCTTTTCTTATGCAAGCCTAATAGCAAAGTTGTAACTAAAGTATTTAATTTGACCATCACTATCAGTATTATAAATTTTTATACCACGCTTTATTAATAATACTATATTTAGATTTAACAGTACTTCTTTTAAATTATTATTAATATCAATAGTATTGTTTAATTATGTTAATTATATTACTAGTAATAGATTTTAGTATAAGGTTTGTGCCAATCAATTGAATTTTATAAGGGTTGGAGGGATCACCTAAGAGAAATGCACTTGAATTAGCGTAGACAGGGTATGAGAAAACCACCATGATAAATCATGTGTGGATAACTCCATACACCTGTGCGAGACTTGAACCCCAAACGTCCCAAAATTAGACGTCCAGTTTATTGAAACCATATTACATTAAACCATGGGAGTACCAGTACTGGGATTGATACTAGTGGTAGGACTAGTGTGTTTTAAATAGTTTATTATTATGTCATACTATAATATAGTGTCAATATTAAGGTATTAACTTAATAAAATAACGAAACAGGATGCAACAGTATGTTTGTAAGTTTGACTAGATAAAGGATAGAAAACTTATAGTATGAATAAGAAAGAATTCACTTGGAATAAGGATTTAAAATTGCATTCTATAAAAACCAACCCCAGTGCAATAGATAAAGGTTAATCTTCAGCTTTCCAAGCTTGGCATTGTATACCTTTTGTCAGATTTACCCTTTAAAATTTAGTTGACAAACTAAGCTAATCATAACGTTAATGTATAACCATTGTAGAGTTTAGATTAACATTAATGATTTCCAATATTTAATATCAAATCCCCAGTGAGAGGCTATTTAAATCATTATATCAACTTAGAACTTAAATTAAGCTAAGAAAACACTCCTAATTTAAACATTCAAAATTTGTATAAAATTTACAGCCTTTGTGACAGAAAGCTTTCATAAATAAATACTGCACTATTTAGTAAAAATAATAATTATCTTCTCAGAGTTCTTGTAAGACCTTTGTAATATGACTGAAATTCAGGATTTTTTTGTTTGTTTAATAGAGTTGGCAAGTATATTTTAAAAACTGCTGTAACATGTGTTTTTCGTATTTTTTTATATTTTAAATTAATTTAACATGACTACAGTCACGTTTATAAAATAAAAAATCGACTTCACTTTTAATAAATAAAAATATCCCCTGTATAAACAATTACCACAACATTTCTTCGCCTGGCCGACCCTGGTAGTAGCTATCAAACTTCATGCTTTATAAGCTCTGGGAAGCAAACTCAATACTAACTACCAAAATCTAACTGATATTTGCCCAGTTAGTCAGTCGCTAAGCAGTAACATGGGTAAAACTCATAAAAACGAGTCCCCTGGCCTTATGTTGAAGACCATTAAAACAAATCATCTAAATATACTCCAAAAATACCCCTTTTTACCTTTGTCTTAATATCAGCATACTACGGAATGATGCAAAAAGGTACACTATGGTCAATAGCACAAGGAGAATAACAATCATAGATTGGAAACCAGACAGTGTGGAAGAATTTTTTTTTTTTACATTTACACTTCCCTATGAATAAATAAAAAAAAGTGTTTTATTATTTTGTAATTATTTTAGCATGTGTCGTCTTCATCTCTAACTAAAGACGTCTGAGATACAGTCTATAACTTAGAATATAACTAAAAACAATGATGAAATTAAAAAAACCATTATTTTATCCATTTAATATTATAATATTGTAATTGGTTTAATGCTTGATTATAAATGTGATTGAAATTAAATACATTTAATGTTCCTGATTATTATTTTTAGCAAAAGTTCAAAATAAGAGGGAAAGAAAATCATATAGTGAAAGTTAAAACTTTTTTCAAAGAAATTTGAATGACTTTTTGTTCCTTTTAGTCTTTCAAGCCTTTTCCAATTATTAACATATTTGCAAACTAATAAAATTAAGTATGTTTATAATTTTCCAATATCTAGTTCTCATATAAATAAATTAAACTTGAAGACCTAAGTTCAAGCTTTGTTTTGTAATAGTTGTTGAAATTGAAAAAGGAAAGTAAACATAGATGTTAGTGGATGAAAAAGTATAAATCTCACCCATTTGTAAATCTTGTTGAAAATAACAGAAAGACATATATGCTCACCTCACTTTAGTTTTTAGGTTTTTTAAGCTATTGTTGAAGGGTGAAAAGATTTATATTTGAAGTAGAAACTCTTGCAGAACTTTTGATATACTAATCATATTCTAACAGTTGTCTAAACAATAGCACTATTTTGAAATCGGCTGCCATCACACGCTCAGTAAAACTTATTCTACTTCCAATTCAACAAAAATATTCTCTTTTCCTTCCTTGGATTTTCCTTCATCTTCTTTGATTCAAAAATTAACTTTTCCTCTGTTGCAACGACGATTGATAGGATTACTTTAGTAAATTGTTTACATAAAGTTACTCTTTTAAATTACAGTAAAATGCCTCATATAAAATTTACATTTAATAAGAAACACCATATACAAACTCCGCTTGGCTTAAAATCACCGCCACTATAAGATTAAATAACCATTTTCTTTTGCTAGCCTGATTTTCGGAGAGTAGATAAACAAAGATGGCGCACTTGTATCGTCTAGCAGACCTATTTTGTTGTCTCGATTGTCCTTCAAGCTCAGTGGTGACTTGTTTACATTAGTGAAAAGAATAATTCCTCAGAATTGGATTGAAGTGTAAAATACTAAGATAACGTTAACAATAATTAATAATCCGTTTACAGTTGTTAATAGTTGATGCAGTCAGTTGTAGTCTTCTGTGTGACTTAGGGAAGATATTTGAAGCATGTCTCTTGTAGGACACGAGATAAACTAGTCAACCAAGTCTTTCTTTTACCAAATATATATTAAATCTTTATTTAAACTATCTAGGGTAAATAACGTTATATGATTATGACCATTAAAAAGTGGCTTCATTTTAAACACATTATTTATTAATGGCAAATATTGTTCCATTTAATGGTGAAAAATATATTCAAGTAGTAAGTCAAATTAAAGGAAAATTATCACTTATAAAATTCAACTTAGGCCTATTTATTAAAACGATCTATAAATTCTTTCATAGTTTCTATTCCAAAGATATGTGATTTATTACTAAAGGTAGATTTCCCTATCGTGTTTATCAAAAGCATAGCAAATCTCATTTTCTCGCCACAAATTCCAGTGCCTTTCCTTGAAAACTCCCATTTTTAATGCTGAGTCCTTGAATTAAGGTGCATCCCAAACGGATCTTAGGATGTGTAACATCAAATAAACATAAACTGGATATTATCTAGTAATAATAATAATTTAATTTTCTTATCTTTAACGTAATTGTTGAGGCGATGAGTTTCAGAAGATGTCCAATCATTTTTGAGATAATTTGGTTAAGAAATCCAGTATTCCCTCTCAAGAAAATGTACATAAGTAGAGTGCAAGGTATTCTAAGCTCACATTATATTCTGCTCCAGACACTTATAATCCCTTATATATTTAACGTCTGAAAAAATAACGACTTGTTCGTCGCATTGTTTTACACGTGACTTTTTTGTCGTAAATGATTAAAACCAACCATATTTATGAGTGATTATGATAGCTATTTAAAACTTCACTATCATGTCACAGGTGACAATGATATTAATCTACAAATAACCTTTTTATAATGCCATAGGTTTAATATCTCATTCTCAAACAAATTAACGGTGAATTCTTCCATTTGACTCGTTCTTAGAGACAAAACACGGACTATTGCTTGCACACGAGTAAATTCAAGGTAAAACTGACTTACCCCAACTGTTCGTTAAGGCTAGTATAGCTGTTAAAACAACTATGACACTGAACCTAATTGTCATGTGGCGTAAAACTTGTTTTTGCCCTTGATTGTAATCGCATGTTAACATAGTCTGTCGCACAAGGTCGTAAAAGTAGGATATTTACGAGTGTACGCCACTGTTGATATTATGATACTTTGATAGTGAATGGCGGGGAAGGGTTCAGTTTTTGAGTCACCATTCCTTCTACTATTTCATATTTGTCTCTATTATTTATTCTATCGTCAACTAGCGATGGCGTTTATATTTGATTCAGTGACCCTTCATGGAGTTATGCCAGAGTAAGGAAAGCATATTTTAACAATACCTGTGATATGTTCTCCCCCACTTTGCCCCTATTTGCTTGATTATACATAGTCACTCTAGACAACTCATATTAGAATGTATTTACGTTGAAACCTGACCTTATGAGTGTCCTACTTATTCATTACAACAATTCATAGATACAGTTTCAACTTACTTTGCTTGACCTGCTAACATTCAACGCCACGCCATTGAGCCTATTTCATATTCAGGAGGGAACCAACCCACAAAACCCTTTGCATACCAAAGAAAGAGAACGTCTTTTCTCCAAGTGATCAGCGTCTTACTGCCCATCCATGTTATCCGCATATGTTTAATAATAAAGATGATAGTATTTATATGTAATGAACCCTTAATTACGAGGAGAAAATCTGATAAGCAATTTAAGTGAGACTCGCGTAATACGCTCGACCATTAGTCCAACCCACCAACATACCAGAAAAAACTTATCTTATGCCTTCGTCTGCGTGACACCTGTGTTTGGGACACCAACATTAGTGTTTCTACAGTAACGTTAACTAGGTCGAGACGCCATAGTTCAGCTACCGTATAATATGTATATTTGTGTTTCTTGATTTTTAGTTTAATTTCTATTCGCTTATTTACTCTCAAGAATTCTTGCGTGCTTATTGTGTTTTTGTTTGTTTGTGAATTTTCGGGAACTTTAAAAACAATGAAGGCAATTGAAACACGAGAACTTCTAAGAGATGTCAACTGTAACTATCAACCGAGATCTTTTAACACCAACGCTGGTGGGCATGCGGACAAGGTGTCAGTATGGTCGTGTCTGAGTTTATAGCGGTAAGGAGTTTAGGGTTATAAAACACAACTTGTTGTGTCAAAATGATTTTTTTTTACGAATTGGTTTCCCAATTCTTCTCCACTTAAATGCGGGTACTACTCCTCTAAACCCTACCTTCCTCATACCTACCTCATAAGTACAAAGATACGGACGGATCGGTATGGTTGTAAATATGATCTACGAATTTCAAAAGTTTTACTTATGATAGATATATGTTTTCCTCGTTACAATGGATATATTACCTTACTGTGTTAGTATTATCAGTGGCTTAAGCCTTCAAATCAAAGGCCACAAACTCAGGTAGATGAATTTTGAAGGCAATTCATCAGGATTGAAGGTTTGGGAACCATAATGGGGAATCTTAGTTGCTATAGAATTTTGTTTACATATGTTTTCTCTATATTAGGACAAACACAACAACCAAACTCCATATTGGCATTGCGATTCTTGGTGATAAAGAACTAATATAATTTATAGTTGATAGGTAGTTTAATTTTAATCAGTCCAATCAATGCAAATATTATCAACAACATGCTCTAAGGAGAAGGAGTAACATTATTTTATAATAAGAAGTATACTCGAATTTCCTAGAGGGAAAGTAGGAAAACTGCACTAGAGTATTATTTGTGAAAAACAACCCCCTTTATACTTGGCTCAGAGGTGAATCTCAACCTCTCCATCATCGGCAATCAAGTTATTGCGAACCTAACGCTTTAGGCCACGTAACCATCTGTGTGGGGAGACAAAGTGTTAAAAATGGAGTCTATCTTCAGCTGCTCTACCAACTGAGCTATAGATTGATTTTGGTAGGAAGAATAAAATCTGGTAGCTACTCAATTTACTTTAAAACTGTTTTAATAATATATTCATACATCAAGTCATTCTATTTGTTGCTGTCACTTTTGATAAATATTATTAATACAAAAATAATACAGTAAAATTATATCAATGTTGGCAGCATGTAAATAAGTTTGTATTTTCTTAACTATGCTTAAAAAAATAATTAGGGTATAAGCTGTCTGACTGTAGCCATGTTCTTCGATGATGCCCTTGTAGCAATATCACCCAAACTATAGTATGCCTATCCTAAGGGGTATACGAATGATTTCATAGGATACGCAAAATACCCGTGAATTTTATTAATCATGAAATATTTTAATTAATATTAAGACCGATGAACAAACAAAAGTAGATTTTCATATTTTAATGGACTCTCTGTCTCTCTACCAAGTTTTTGATTTAATTATAACAAAACTTTATTAAAATCTGGAACAAAAGTATACATTTTAAAATACATTATTTTTGTTTGTTTTTTCTGTGTGGTCAGGTTATGAACCCAAGTGGGGTAAGTAACGGGAGATATCTAGGCAAACACTGAATTTTGAATAACGCCAATAATCAGCTATAAAAATCCGTCAAATGTTCCCTTCCTTTAACTAAAATAATTTGAATGTCTTCTAACGCGCACGCGTGCACATGTGATACACACTCGTGATTGTCACGGCGATAGACACGAGACAAAACACGAAGTAAAATTTTTATGGGCGTTTTTCTTTGAGATTATGACATTCAGGCTTTCTAATACGAACAAAAACACACGAGGTTTTCTAGGGTTGTATAGGACCACACGGCTTTCATGTATCATGTGTGTGATGGAAAGTTCGTGAACTCTTAGTAAGAATAAATAAAATAGCCTCTGCTGTTTTGTCTGGGCGGGGGGGTATAAATACACTCGTCAATGTTTGTTCTTGAAAACATGTCGCGTTAGTTTTGAAATGACTTCCAGAAGGTTTGGGGAGGGTGGAGAGGGGGTTCCGATTACAATTTGAACAATAGCTTTTGTACACGCTCTTTGGTAAGTTTTGACGCGAGTGAGATAAAAATCAGTCCGTCAAGGGCAAGAGATACGCGAGATCATAAAATTTTATTCCGAAAAATTGTTTATACCATTCAAATGGAATTAATTCAATCGAAATAAATTCCAAGTTTTAAAGTTTACACTTCAGTTTAATCTTTTCTAAGCACGTTAAATCTATGAACATCATCAAACGTTAAGGCAAAGCCTTACCAGCCATTTCAGTTCTCGTTCCACACACTCACATCAAAGTGTCAAACCTTTGGGTCCATTTGTTCTAATTTAGACCAGATGTATTATTACTTTAGTATTAAAAACAAAACCTTACAGAGTATATTCCTTTCTCCTGTTAATAGTTCTCCTCACGTTATATTGTATACTGTATTTTTATATTAATATTTTAATGTGTCAACCTATGTTTTAAGACTATTCATCAAATCGTTTGATCATTTTATTTTAGTTTATGATGCATTATAATTTTATATAAGTGTTTCTTTATAAATCTTTTATTTGAATTTTACATTTTAGTGCTTATCAATTTCACTTAATACATCAACCACTTTATTAAATGGTTAATTTATAAATTAATTTAATAAGTTTTATATCAATTTATCTAAGTTTTAACTTTCATTATAACCACTCCTTACTTTCAACTATTATTTTAGAATGTTTTCTAAAAGGTTACATTTTAAGAATTGTTCTAAAAGCGCTTAGTTTCTGACCACTTTCAACCCCTTTATTAAATGCTTGATTTATAAATTAATTTTAATTTTTTTTAGATCAACTTATCTAAGTCTTAATTTTCATTATTCTTTTAATATAATGAAATTTTCTTAATGTTTGATGGATGGGAATACACTCATAGATTATTCGACAACAATTAAAATACATCCTGTATATCATTCTGTTACAATAAAAGTAGTTGCATTTATAAGGGCTTTAATTAGAATATTAAAGTGTTTAACATAAAGGATCTACAGCAGATCTGGAAATCACCACTTTGGTGACACATTCAACCACTAAGCGCTGTAGTCGATACGAGAGGGTGAAAAGAGAACTGGAATTAGTTTTATTGTTTGTTGATTTTTTTTTATCTCGTTTGATACTGTTTCTGGTGCTAAAGCCTTTAGAATAAATAAACTTATGTTTAGATTTTAAAATATGCGCTGTCTTGATTGCATTAGTTTAATTTAAATAATCATAAAATTCTCTGGAATAGTTAAAGATGAACTATAAAGAAAACTTTTCATGATACATTTTTAGAGGCTTTTATCTCCTCTCTCCCCCTTCTACAAACCATGACCTTCCATAACATGAAATATCGTTTAACTCCAAGCCATGCGCTTTATTCAGCGTGACCACAATTGTGTTTTGAATTGAAATCCGATAAATTGTCAATATTAATCAATAAACCAGCCTTATATTCACATCAATAATTGGTTTGGGACAGACAATGATATATCAGATTGGTTCTGGGGAAATTAACAGAAAAATCTGTAATTTGACCTCAAACAAGAGCAGAAACGTCGGCAAATATTATTTCCTCAATAATGTTAAATCCATAAAACATTAGTTAAATTATGTTTATATATCTAGTTTTTGCTAGCCTTAGTCGTGTTACGGGAATAATAATTTACGACGTCTCTGCTCTTGCTTGAGGTCAATCTATAGAATGTTCTAGTAATTCCACCAGAATATATACCTACGTTGGGGAATATCATTAGTTAAAGTCTCCTCGATCAAATGCTTATCACGCCCAGTGTACGTCCCCTCTGGAGACAAAACTCGCTGGCGACAACAGCTGGACGCAATGCGTCGCGTCGCCACCCACCAAATAAAAAAAAAAGTTTATTGTTTTAGAAGGAGCTCGCTCGCCCGTGCCGCGCTTTCTTGTACATTCTTTTTTTTTACAACCTTTAACGACCTTTCCTCTGCCTTCTTCTTTCACGAACATTTAGAAATCTCACAGAAACCATGAAGAACCCAGAAACGTTCTTACTTGATTGTTTGGAGGACGGAAATTTGGAGGATACTTTTTAAACATTTTTACAACCTGTTCCGTCTATGGGCAATTAATTAAACTAATTGATTATTTATGAGTAAAGTATTAGTTAGAGGAAATGCACATACATTTGCGTGAAAGTAGGATTGGAAACCAGTTAGGAATAATAACATCTTGACGGAAACCAAACCCCGACCTTTTAGTTAGAGGAAACCCAGACTAGATGAGCTTGACGTTGTGTCCACATGACCACGAGTGCGATTATAACATTACTCTAGAATAAGATATTGGTGGTTGAATGTCATAGTGGCGTATAGTCCAAACGGATAGTAAGACGCGGTGCTAAAAAAGAAAAATTCTCATCGTCTCATTTGAGAAAAAATAAATCTTCGTGCCGTCTGTCTTAGTACCCATCTGGACTATCCACATATTTATTCAAGTGGAGAATGGATGAGGAGGGTAAAACTTAGAGTAAATATACCCTACAGTCACTTGTGAGAGTGGAGGAAAAGTAGGAACACATTTCAGAAAAACCACCTTCGGTAACCGGTCCAGGATTCTAACTCCAATTTTTTATCACCAGCAGTTTGATCTATTACCAGTGTGGTGTCTGAGACCGTGTGACCATTGATACGTGTTTTTTTTAGCACCACGTCTTCGGGTTATACGCTTATGTACTAACGACGCTATTTATTTTAGGAATTAGGAAGGCTATATTTATAAGAAGTGCAGCCGCATTTTCATAGTGGGAGTGGAAAACAATCTTAGGAAGATTACCCCCAGTACACCCGACAAAGATTTGAACCTCAATTTCCCCGCCATCGACAGTCTAGTCTACTGCGAGAGTAGCGCGTTAGAACATGTGGACACCGGAGCTGGATCGATACATGCTTATGACCAATATACCGTGCTTTTATACATCGGGGTATGTACTAAGATAGCCATATATATGTATATATATATATTGATTGCGTATAGCCCTAACAGGTAGTAAGATACAATGACAATAGGCTATATATATATTCACCATAGATATACCAATATGGTTATTAATGGCTTGTCAATTAGGAAGGTATTTTAGAGATATTACACAAGCATTACATTATTTTGAAAATGGAAAACCCATAGTAGTATATTACATCTGGAAAAAACCCTTACCTCCTCCTGCATGCACCCAGTCCAGATTCGAATCTTGACCTCCTTGTCATCAGCAATCACGTCTATTGTTAGACTAACGCCTTAGCACATGTGATAACAGTTGCGAGTATCTAGATGGTGTTCAATTTTAATATCTGACGCTAAAAAAGTTGAAGTTCTACATTCATGTATGCATACGCCAAGTAATGTAAGCTACAAATTCCTTATGCTCGATAGTATTAATACATATAAAATAAAATTAACACAATAGTTAAATGTCATTTTTAACTGCAAAAAAAAATATGTTAATCATTGATAAAGTGTTTCCTAACAAAATATGGCGTCCATTATGATAAGTGAGTGCCTATAATTTAAGGATTTAAGTCAACCAACCTTAATGAATAGTCTAAGAATAAATTGTACTGTAGTTAAAAATAGTTAAATATGTTTGGATCGCAGATAGTTTGATGTGATTTGGTTTATTCAACATTTATCATCTGGTATGAAATTAGTAGGAGTCCAGTATTCAATGTAATATCACCTAAGTCTAATTTTCATATGAAGCCAGTTATTTGAAAATTGTTGTATCATGTTGTCACAATGACGGGAAAATATATATCACATTTTATGATTAAATTCTTAGTCCATTTAATTTAGAATGTAAAAATAAAATATATTAATCCATTATACAGTATTATTGGACGCTTTTATAACTTTTTAGATGTTAATTAAAATTAATTAATAAATTTAAAAAAAATTACTTTCAATCAACGTTGGTTGTCAAAAGTGGACTTCCTAATAAAACCAGGGTCTAAGTAGATAAATTATATTTGATGAAAATTGACAGATAAATTAATCAATTAAGTTTAAAGCTATATTTTGAAAACATTCAGCCCATTTGTACAATGCACAAACAACAAATTGTCAAAACACTTTTTCTTCGCTTAGAAGTGTTCAATAGGTTTAAATGTGTGTTCACAGCATATATGATTCGACAAAACCATGTTTTGACAGTTGAAAAGAGTTGTGGATGGCCACAACATCGCAACGACTTATTTTTCTTACAGCTAGGATGTGCCTTGTGCATTCAAATTAGGCCGTGTACACCGTGGATAAATCGGTCTTTTCTCAACATAGTGTGAATGGGTCAGCCTATGACCTCGGTTTAGTTTTAGAAGAAATACAGTGCAGATCTATCATTCGGTCATGCTTCTTTATTTTTATTTATTTCTCTATTATTTTCGAGTTTTTTTTTTTTTTACAA
>CABFWB010002588.1:53305-73285 GCA_902151455.1 Timema bartmani | reverse complement strand
GGGGGGGGGGGGGGGGGGGTTAGGATGCATTTGTAAGGGAAACTTTTATGTCACAATCGGCATGGAGAATTGAGCAAGAGTCGTGAACCCTAAACTTGTTATAAATGTCAGTAGCGGGTAGTAATGACCCCATTGAAGTGTCATTAATACGCCCCACCTAAGCCTTCTTGATGCATCGGGTCGTAGCCCTCTGAAGGCTCCAAGCCCATATTCGCTTTATATAACGCTCATTCAGGAGCCGATTTTTCGGAAACAATCCTTATTAAAGTACCTTGTCATGTTTCAGCGTTTACCATGTACAATAACATAGATTCGAACCTTGAAATATTTGCCCGAATGAGAGGCGGAATAGTAGAATTAGTGGTTGTACTGGGATATACCATCATTTGCACCGGGGTATCAAGTGAAAAGATGTCTACCTGTCAAGATGTAAATTAAAACATATAGGTAATTTAAGAATCAAATAGCCAAAGCTATTATTTTTATGTTTTTAGTGAGGATTACTCCATATAAATATAATTGATAACTGGACACAGGATTATAACCCGGGACCTTTGGCTCAACAAAACAAATTATTATGCGCCATATAGGGTTATCTCCCTTTTTAATACTCAGCTAAAGCAAACAATCTAATTTCTATGGTTAATTATTATGTCGGTATACTTAAACACCTTGAGACATTATATTCTCGTTTTAAAAGCATCTACCCTCAGTAGAATGTCAAATTGATACCAATGCCTTCTGGATATTTTGCCTGAACGAGAGACCGAATAGTAAATTATTGGTTGTAGGGATGTATCATCATTTGCGCTGGGTTGAAATGTGAAAACATACAGGTAGTTTAATAATCAAATAGCCAAAGATATTATTTATGCTTTTAATGATGATTATTACAGATAGACATCATTGACACCTGGACACGGGAATTTATTGTAAATCCGAAACGTTTGACGCCCATCAGAAAACCTATGCCCGTTCCAAAACAACTTACACCGTCGCAACGCCCCAAGTAGAAGAAACTGAAAAGGGTGCATGGAAACAGGTGGCTCTCATTCCGAGCTTAATGGACCGTTTAGCTGACATCTACTACGACCCTTCTCATCCTGCAGGGTTTTCAGGTGCGGAATTGCGTATAAAGGCATCCAAGAAAGATCCGGATAAAGTACGAGAATGGCTTCGTGTGGTGGACAATAATACCCTACACAAACCTGTGATCAAAAGTTTCCACTCAACAATAACATGGTGTCAAACATTGACGATCTCTGGCAAGCCGATCTCAACGATATGCGAAGTATCAGCAAATACAATGACGGTGTCGTATACTTGCTCTACTTGCTCACCGTCATCGATGTGTTTAGCAAGATGGCCTGCGCGAGAACACTTCAATTCAAGACGGGGAGCATCGTGAGGGACGCCTTTCAGGACATTTTTAAACAAAGTGGCCATATACCTCTATATTTACAGACGGACAAGGGGACAGAGTTCACGGCACGTCTAGTCCGGAAATTTCTCAGTAAAGAAGGCGTGTATTACTACAACACTCATAATCCGGACGTGAAGTAAAGCATCGTGGAAAGATTCAATATAACCAAAAATCGAAGGTGTCGCTATGTAGACGTCCTCCATGATCTCGTTGACGCTTACAATGGCGAAAGACATTCCAGTATCAAGATGGCGCCTGCTGACTTTTCAGAAACTAATGTGCTTCAATTCAGAGATAACCTGTACGGCAAGCGGCAACCGAACTCGAATAGTAGGCCAAAACTTAAAGTAGTTGAAACGGTGCGTAATAGCAAATCCAAAATGACGTTTGAAAAGAGCTACGAAAGCAATTGGGGTGAAGATATTTTCAAAGTCAACAGTTTCGTGTTGCGACAACTAGTCGTCTATAGATTGACCTATCTTAACGGCGAGGAGGTGGAGGGAACGTTTTACGAACCCGAATTGCAACCCGTACGTCTTCCCGAAACATTTAAATTTGGTAAAATACTACGTGTCAAGGGTAAAAATGCCAGAAATACAGTGTAAATGCAGTGGAAAGGTTACCCCACAAAGTCTAATTCTTGGAGTCCTACCAGTTACGTCAGCGCCCTATCATGAATTACCAATTTTACGTCACTTGGTCAAACGACAGCTCCATGGGATATTTCCCGAAAAATACGATCGAGAATTTCACCACGCAATTACCCTACCATTTTACATTCGACGGACAGTGAGAATTCGATCACGCCAAATTCCAATATCCATGTTCTTTCACCACCGTACCCGAGGGGCAAAATATTGTATGGTACAACTCGGTTGACGTTATTGGAGTGGAAAGAATATTCAAGGATCACATCCCACCTGAAAATTATAGCACTATTCATGAATTGGTCAAAGCCCTAAACGATGTAGAGGCGTTTAAAGGGATTTCGGAGTTATATTCAAGTTCATAAACCCTAACAAAGAAGTGGACATTGATTCTTCTCCACCAAATATACAGATGCTAACTCTATCTAGTCAACTAAGACTACAGCTCAGTTTCGATCCTAATACTAAACTGATCAAAGTCCCAAAGTCACCGTATGCCACCAATATTCTACTAGGCTTGACCTCGCAAATGTAAATCTACACGGTTATCGTCAATTCTCAGCCAGTGGGTGACATTGTGGCACCGCTTTTACGTATCGTTGATATCAACAATACAAACTATCTCTACGGCATACATAGGACAGTTAGCTATACTACTTTGCACTACGTGCCCGTATTAGAAGGGAAATTGAAAGCTTGGAAATCAGTATGATAACAGACACTGGTGAACTTGTACCATTCGAGTTTGTAAAAGTGTGCGTGAAACTTTATTTTCGACACTGCTCAGCATGAACTGTCCCTATCAAAGATACTACGTCAACCAGGCTAGAACAGGAATATTTTCGATCTACCACGGTGTTCCTTATCAACGCGGGCACGGAATACGAAGTTTTTTCAGTAACCTTTTCAAGAGCGTCATACAGTTGCTGAGAAGCGGCACTAAAGCCATTGGAAAATAGGCGCTTCATACGGGTGTCAACGTATTCTCTGACGTCGCCAATCAGTGTCGTCCTTTCAAAGAGGCCCTACGGCAGCGTGTTGGTGAGGCTGGAACAAATCTGAAACGCAAGGTGGATCAGAAGATCGACACACTGATGACCAGCTCAGGCTATAAAGGGCGTCATAAGAAGCACCAACGTCAGTATTCTATCATTGCCCGACGTAAAAAGGTCAAGAAAGAAGCTGTAGATATTTTCAGTTGAAATGTCGTTTCTACACCCCCAGTCCTGCGAGTGTGCCAGCAGTGAACTCGATCTCTTTTTCGTCCCACCCACGCAAACAAGTCTTGAAAGTGGACAATGGCTCCAGTACAAAACTGTCTCTTTCCTCACCGATAATTCGCCAATCGAATTTACCGTTATCGGTCAAGGCGAGTTCTATATCGATCTTTCACAGACCATGCTCTATTTCAGGGTGGCTATCACGAAACCCGATTGTGGCATTTTCACTAAGGAGGAAAAAATCGCTTCCATCAACAACTGGTTGCAATCGTTATTCACACAGGTGGATGTGTTTTTAAACCAAAAACTTGTCCCACTGCCCAGCAATACGTATGCTTATAAATCGTACATTGAGACGCTGCTCAATTACAACAATGAATCAAAAAGAACACATTTGACTTGAACCTTTGAGGAGGTTAAAGCTGGCAACAAGAAGTTGGAGGCTCATCGCAGTTTCACTGCAAAAAGTAAGACAGTGGATCGTTTGGGGTTTCAACATGGTGATGTGTTTAACAAAGAGAACTACCTTTTGAACGGCACTGAACTCAGAGTCAAGTTGGTCCGTTCTAGAGAAGGGTTTAGTCTTATGGTCGTCCCTGAAATCCCGCACTTTAAGGTTAACATCGGTTAAGCCGGTTTTCTAGTGCGACATGTCAAAGTATCACCTTCTATACTATTGGCACATGCCAAGGCATTAAACGTCAATCCCGCAAAGTATCCCATCACCCACATAGAAGTAAAAACTCTCACTATTCCTACGGGTTTGCAAGGGAAATCACTGGACAACGTCTTCACCGGACAATTACCCAAACGATGCATCGTAGGATTTGTATCAAACGCTGCGTTCAATGTAGATGCCACCAAGAACCCGTTCAACTTCCAGACCTATGGCATGAACCATTTATCACAGTATGTAGACGGGGAACAAGTGCCGTCGAGACCGTTACAGCCATATTTTTCAAACAGCAACTATGGCATGTCCTACCACATACTGTTTTCTGTAACGGGTATCTATTTCATGAACGAAGGTAGTGACACCACACGGGAAACCTTCCCTAAGGGATATTATCTCATAGCTTTCGATTTCACACTTAATCTCTCCGTCCACATAACATCGCATTGGAATTTCACGAGATATGGTTCTCTGAGCTTCGAAGTGAGCTTCAAAAGAGCTCTCACTGAAGCCGTCAACTGTATCGTGTACAGATAGTTTGCCAACATCATCACAATCGAAAAGGACAGAAATGTCGTGACCAATTATGGGAGTTAATATAAGCGACTTCCCGCCCCTTACCTCCGTCATTTAAATCATGGACGTCATTGTAGATTTCCAGAGTTTCATCGATGACAGCAAAGAGTTTTTCGTTAAGGAACTGAGT
Organism: Timema bartmani; assembly: GCA_902151455.1. Taxonomy (NCBI): domain Eukaryota; kingdom Metazoa; phylum Arthropoda; class Insecta; order Phasmatodea; family Timematidae; genus Timema; species Timema bartmani. The sequence goes on along the minus strand of CABFWB010002588.1, from coordinate 68,616 downwards.
GTTTTATTTGTATATGGTACATTACTTCAATATTGGGTTTAAAAACCCCCATATGCTATCGAGGAACTTTCAGCCGCTACTAAAAATCAAGCAGACTATATCGTCAACAAACTGCACGGTATTTCCTGGGATAGCGGTGATATGGATTGCAGCCTGCTCGAATCCCTTATCTCCTGTGCCACAACGCGCGAAGAAACCGTCTACGTCAAGGGGGCAGATTAGTCTTACTAATCATGAAATCTCTCTAAGACGCATGTGTGGTAACCGTATGGTCGTCATCAGCGAGAAACAAGACGTCGGAATTGAACGGGTCGCCTATCTAGCACCTAGCTGGGCGCGTCTTTTTGAGGTGTGGAACCTCATCGACGTCTCCGTTGACCAAAGGGATATGTCCATATCCTACCCAGGTATAAAAAAACCAATGAGCACATATTAAAAGGCAATGAGCACACATAAATAACAAATGGGACAGGAACAAACAAGTTTAGCCAAGAACAACAAGTTTGAACAGGAACCAATATGTTTGAAACACATAAAATCCTGGAAGGGGGGCAGAGAGAAAAGGGAGGGGTCAGAGGAGGGGGAAAGCCAACATCCAAACAGAGAGCAAGGGGCGTGGTCACGTGACCAGCTCCAGGCCAATTAGCGTTATGTGACAGGTGGTCAGCCACACTACTTACATGGTTTATTTACTTGCTTGCCGATCTTCGCTTTAAACCACACCGAAAAGTAGGGTTTTATATTAATTTGTTGTATCAATTTATAACTCTTCTATTTCCTGGAAATCAATTTTGAAATTCGATATGTTCATTCACATGTTCGGTTGTCCAGGAAGGTCTATTGACTCACATGTCAAACTTACATTTTAAATCACATCAAAAAGGGTTTTTATATTAGTTTTAAGAACCTTGATGGAATCTCCTGGTCCATTTACTGTTTCTTCATTTTGAAATATAAGGATAAGACATTAATGGTGTTTTAAGGTGGTCTTTATAACCACCTGACAAATCTCAATTTTCTCACACTGAAAAGCAAATTTATATTTTAGGTTTGGGAGCTTTGAAACCCCCTATTTCTCCACCCTCTTTCTAAATAATAAATATTTAACACTTATTTTGTTAGTGGAGTAATCCTTTTATATGCCTGGCAAATTTCAATCTAATGCCTTGCTTAAAAAATATGTTTAAATCACACATATTCTACTCCCGTCTTTCTCTCTTTTTTGCTATTTAAAATCTTCAGTCTCTAACGGTTATTTGGGGGTGGTCTCTATACCTTTTTTTTTTGCCAAATTTCAGTTTTCTACCACACATAAAAGTAGTTTGTATTAGTTTTAGTTTAGATCACACCCAAACCCACTATTTAAACAACTCTTTCTAAGAATTTCCAGTTTTAAGATGAAAATTATTATCCGAGTTTACTTGCTACCTGCATCCCACATTTAAATTTTCTACCTCACCTTAGAGTGGTTTTGTCTGTTTATTATCCCTTCTCCTAATGTTGCAACTAAAAAGTTAACATTTTTAGCTCTTAATAATTTTTAGGGGTGATATTTTTTACCTGCATACCAAATTTCACTTATATTCCAAAGTGAATTTTTTTTTCTATTAGCTTTTGAAATTTTGAGACCCCCACTTTTCCATAAGTTCACTCTTAGACATTTTGTATTTTATGATTATAGTTTATTATCTGGAGCTGTCTCTCCACTTGCCTGCCAAATTTATATTTTCTAAAATTATTATTTGTAATTATAAGACTCCCATTTCCTGGAAACCCATTCTAAATATTTTTTTATATTTTGTGTAAATCCCGCTACCTTCAAGTTTCCAGGCCCAATGATTTGAGAAATACGGTGATGAGTGAGTCAGTGATTCCCATTATTTTCTGTCCTTCTCCACCCACTTTGGGAATGATATTTGTAAAATTCTCATAAATCTCTCACAGAATTATCTAAAGAAACCTTAATTTTAAATTTTAAGGCTCTATGCCCATTGGCTCAAACGATACATAAGTGAGTTTGAAAACTTTAAACCCACCTTTTTTTTTACCTTTTAGAGGTTAAACATCATCTTATCTTTTGACTAGAGCCTAAAAGAAACCTTCAAGTAAAATTTCGATTTTCCAGGCCCAAGGGTTGGAGCAATACCTTTATGAATGGGTGAGTGGGTTTGGTATTTTTTTACTGTAGGAATATTGTTATTTAAAAACAAATATGTTTTTAAATATTTTAAAAAATTAATTATTTATCAAATAAAATTGTTTAATTTTGTGTTACACAAATCCAGGCTTTAAGTTTTATGCTAGAATGTATTCTATTTCTAATTTTAACATGTGTCAATAATTAACGATCTTCTCTGAATTAAAATGTTTGTATTATTTATTTGTAAGACTAAAAAAACTCCAAGACATCAGCCCCTAAGAGAGCTAGACCGACCAAATGACCGCTGTATGTTGGCGAGGATAGTATTAACATTTTCGGAGAGAGGGTGTCATGTAGTCAGCACTTTGAACACTAAAATTGTTTGATATTGTCCTTAACTAGTTCACCTAAAGCTTTATAAACCATCAAAGACCACAGGGATATTAGAACATCAAACGTAATTAGTCAATTATATCTGCAATATACTTAATTAACTAAACGCTCAGAATAAACCTCGATAAACACGATTTAAATAGAAGTAGAGGGAAAGAATTTGGGTTGTATTTTAAAAGCATTCTAACACGAGGCTTTATGTTTACCTATTATTTAAAAAAATATTTACAAACTAGCTCAATCCATGATAGATCATATTGAATATATTTAAGTGTCTGGGTAACTGAACTAAACTATACATAAACATCAATTATTTAAACCATCTAAACTTGAGAACAAACCCGGATCCTTTACACCTGCACTCGCTCTCCCTAACCACTCATCCACATAGAAGTGTCGCGAAGGTAAACAAGCTTATCAACTTGTGTAGCACCCAAACTACAGGTCAATATAATTTTATTATGAACTGATAAGCCAAGGATATTGAAACGGGAGTAATGAGCAGTATATTTGTGCAACAGTTGACAAGGAAAACAAAACATCGATGATTTGTCCCCTCGTAGCTTATCAGGTGCCAGGTTTATCTATTAAATGCAAGTATAAACACGTCCGCCATGATGGTAGAAATTTAAAAATTATTCATTCCCTTTACTATGGTGATGACTCGCAGGCTTAAATAATTTGAGATTTTGTTTAAAAATGTATTCAGATATATTTATTACAAAACACAATTCTTGTGTATGTACATCGTGTCTACCGTGTAAAGTAGCAGTCTTACCTTACTTGGTTCCAAATGGTGCTATTTATATGATAGGGCCATATTGAAGACCACCAAGTTAAGTCTGTAAGCTTTCAAGTTAAGCGGAATGTACATAGAAGAGCGGTTTTAAAATTAACTTATATACGATGGCAGACTGAAGGTATATTACTCAAGCAAACTGGGCTCACTCGAGTTGGAGAATAAAGTATACCTGGCAGTAGGCATTCAATTATGACACACTCAAATTGTGGAATAAAGTATACCTGTCAGCCTGTGCACAAGAATTGTGAAACAACTTGTAATCTTATTAAACTCTTAACCTCTAACCTAACCTAACAAAACCTAACCTAACATAGCATAATCTAACTTAATCTAACCTAACCTAATCCAGCATAACCTAACCAAACCTCAATTTTCAATTTTGAACAAAGTCATTATGAATATAATTTATACTCCGCAGTTCGTGTAAGAGTATATGATGAGTTGTTCCGCTATTCATGAGTACCGAGCAAACCTTTGACAATATTGACACCTAGCCCTGATAAAAATGATAGTTTAATTTTTGTACTTGCGTTGGTGAGTTCGTGGTATAAATGTCTTACTCATTTATACTGGTTGGCCGGTGATGAGGATGTCAAGGTTCCAATCCCAGTCTGGTGTGTTAAGGGTGTTTTTATTAAATTGCATCTCCCAATTTATTTACAAAAATGCGGGTACATTTCCTGTAGAACATTACTCTCCTTCCATGGTAGTGTAGTTAATATTGGGCGTTTAGTTCAAATTGGGGGTGAGATGCATTGAACAATACTGTTATCTATTTCTGTATTTTTTTAATTGAGAATTTTAGGGACACCTTAATGAGTTTAGTGGTATATATTTTGGATACAAAGTCATAACCATTTGCTTGAGATTCAACCTATGCATTATCTCACGATAACAGCGAGATTGAGGTTCAAATCTTGGTTGGGTGTAGTGAGGGTGGTTTCTCTTAAATGGTGTTTCGATCTAAATCTTCCTCCATGAAAATGCAGGTACATTCCTCTAAATTCAATATTCCTAATCCCTAACTCACTAGTGTAATTAGTATGTATGCGTTTAGTCTGATCAGCTAAGAAAAAATCAGTGCTAAAAAACACATCTTCAGTACTCTATAGTCTAGCTATATTTATTTAGTAAGTTTCAAGCTTCTATTGAAATAATTTCCAATCTTGGAAAAGATGGGGAGGGGATATAAAATACCCTGGCAGCCCTACCAATGAATACTTCACTTTAATGTAACCAACAAAGTGTCAAACCCCAGTATTATACATCTGGCGCACTTTTGACGTTATCAACCTATAGGTTAACTTCCGCAGTAGTAGACCAACATAATTAATTCCAAATTTGGTAGATCGATGGCCGGAAAATTTCTGCAGTGGCAGCTTGAGTTGGAGGGGTTAAATTGTGGAGGTGGCACTTAGAGCCTATTATACTTCAAAATAGAGTGTGTTAAGAGACGACTGGGTTATAAGAATAGGGTATAATGTGAGGAAGGGAAAGGTAGATAAGGTGGGAAACAAATGTCAGGCCAAATTTAAAATTATTTTAATTAACTTATTAATGATACAAAATCAAAGTATTATTTATGAACAAATCAGGTCTATGCAGGCTCGCATTCATTTGTTTTTTAATACTTTTTTATCACCACTTCTTACTCACTACCCATTCGGGTTATACGCCTATTTACTAATTATGTTAATGCGTTAGGGATGAGGAAGGTTGAATTTAGAGGAATTGCACCCGTGAGAGTGGAAAACTATTTAAGAAAAACCACCCTCAGTGCACCGGACCGGGATCGAGCACCGATCTCCCTGTCATCGGAAGTCTAGTCTATTGCGAGAGTAGTGCGTTTTACTGCGCGGCCACCGAAGCTCATTTGATGATGTTTCTGGTGTTAACGCTCTCAGGAGAACATAATTTCACGTATAAATGTTGGCATTAGGGATATCTATAGTTCAATTACATTATTTATATTTAATCAGAAATAATAATTGAACGTTTTCTGTTTTAGAAAAATTTCCGAAAAAAATATAGGGAACATTTTCCATCTCACATCCCTACCTGCAGCTCTCACGTGTGATAGAATACCTTAAAAAAAATTGCAATATTAAAAAAGAATTACCAATTTTGACCTCAGAAAATTGTTTTGTATTTTTCTAAAAGGCCTTTACAACAAAAATGAAGCTGTACGCAATCATCCCTATTGTGGCAATTGATATTAAGGTGGCTGCGAAGTACCAATCTAAGCCACCAGGAGCGCGCGTGACGACTCCGCTGGGTTGACAAGCCGAACCAGGGCGACTATACTGATAACCTACTCAGCTGATGAGATTAATTTTGTTTCATTTGACGAAAATGATGGAGGAGTGGTGGGGGTAGGTGGTAGATGTTTGAATGGGAGTGAGGCGGGAGTGGGGTCTAATGAAGAAGTTGTGGCCCCCTGGCAAGTGTGAAACTTCCCATCGCTGTAATGAGCTCATTTGAACCCGCGCTTACATGGGAAACAGTGCTAAGTTCTAAGACAAACAACTTACTCTTTTAATCTGGATATTAGTGTGTCATTGTAATGATTATTGTTTGGTCAGGTTATTTGATAAATCTGGATTATTTGCGTTTAAAACTTACTGACTAGACTATAATTGATTAATTATCAAGGGGAGGGAACACCTGCCAAAGTGTTCAGAAATACCTAATTATTAAGTGTTAATTAATTCTGAAATATGCTCCACTCCAAAATAGACGAAGAGATTTTCTCGATGTCTTCAAAACATTAAAGACTTTTATTTAAGTTTTTTAATTTAATTTTGATATTTTATCAAACAATCAGCCTATTCATGACAATGTACATGAAATACTGCAGTTCTAAGATCAAAGTACAGTAAATAGTATATAAAGTATTTTAAATAGGACCATTCCATAAAAATCTAACGTAATTTATTATTAAATCATAGGTTCGATTCACGTGTACAAATGTATTTTTTTACTTTATCTTATTTATAGTCAAAGATTGATTAAAGGGCTTGAAGTTACAGAAATGTCCTTTTCATTAGCAATAACTTCAAGTAGGTGGGGACCTTAAACTCTCATCCCTTGCCTGAATATACTTTTTCATCTACATTCTTAAGTGGAATTCTTAATATGAAGCTCTTGTATATTTTCAAAACGGGAGGTGTTTGCTGGAAATATCTCTTAAATCAACAACCCGCAGGTTGGCTTGATGTGATTTTTAATAAGGGCTCGGATTTTAAAGACCTAAAAATTATAAAAATATTACCTATAAAATGACCTAAAAATTATAAAAAATGACTTCTTAATGTCAAAGAGTGACCTAAAAATATTAATAAAAACCCGTAGTAAATTCACATGACTAAATCAAATACACACTTTACAAATGTAAATAAAAAATGAGAATCTTTAAACAACTAAACTGTTGCGTTCTGCTAATTATAATATTGATTTACAAATACCTTCTTCAGAAGTAATAACTTTCCCCTCTCAACGCAAACCTCTCCAGCTTATATGCAGTGTCTCACTAGGAATGTATATTTTACAAACAGACAAGCAAAGAAGATACAAAGTTCATGGCCTACAACATCTTCATATTCCAACAACTGTTTTGAAAAAAATTATGTCTGAGCATTTATGAATCTATAAGATATCGATGATTTTTTAAATATATTAATTCACCATGAATGTCCTAAAATGACTCAAAACACCTAAGAATGAGTCTAAAGTTCCTTAAAACGCATAAAAATGAAACAAAAATAACGCAAACCAAGAAATATTACCTTAAATTTCAAAATCACAAAAAATGGTAAAAAACTATAAAAAAACAATTCAAGAGTATCATAGCAGAGTTCATGTACTTATGAGCATTGCATTTGACAAACCAGAAAAAAATGTACATGTCATCGGCTCTTATGTCATCCCATAGACTGGTTAGTGTGACCTGCACCATCAATTTTTATCACTCAAGTTAAATCCGTCAACCTCGGCTGGGTTCAAACCCATGAACATCGAGTCCTGAAGTGAGCACTTTATTACAAGATTACAGAAGTTGGCTGAGGGTTATTATCAGGAAGAAAAAATATTCAATCTAGAATGAGATCACAAGGGATGATATTTTACGAACAAATTGTTTATCTCCATCTCTCTCACCAGTAATTACCGTGACTGAGTGGATGGTGTAACTTACTTCAAGTTGAGTAGTCTAGTTCGATTCCAATGGAGCACCTAAAACATCTACCACAAGTCTACCAAGGTGACAATCGTCTGTCAACTTTCTTGCTTACCCGCCTCGGTGGTGTAGTTACCTAGCGCGCTCGTCGTGTTGAGCTAGACTGCCGAAGATGGAGAGATGGAGGTTCGAATCTCAAATGGCTGAACTGGGGATGGTACTTCCTAAACGGTTTTCCACTCCCCCTCCACGCAAGTGCGGGTTCACTTCCTCTAAATTCACCCTTCCCAATTCCTAATCCATTATCGTGATTAGTACTTAAGCGTATAGCCCGTATGGGTAGTAAGACGCGGTAAAAAATAAATAAACTTTCTTGCTTGTCCAAGTCACAGGGTAAAACCCAACGTGAAATCAGAAGTAAATTATATAAACTGTGCCTTCTTAAATAAAACAATTGTAAACTTTGATATAATGAAACACTAGCACTTTTATTCTTAAAAGGAATGGTCATATAGGACTCATGAAATTTATATCTAAAAAAATTGTCGCTTTCTGAATTGTTACTTTCCCTTTGAATATTTTTGATATTTGGAAATTTTAAGCACATCTTTAGTGTATGATCCAAAAATATGAAATTCAGTTTGATACGGCACTGGCAATTATTTTGGAAAGAATAATCTCAAGGGTTGAAAATTTAACTATTTTGTGCAAGTGTTATTATTATTATTATTATTATTTATTATTATTATTATTATTATTATTATTATTATTATTATTATTAGCACCGCGTCTTACTACCCGTTCGGGTTATACGCAATGCAAGTGTTAGAATATCAGAAACCGTAGTAATATTGGTGTCAAGTATTTAGTGTGCTGTTTAGGGTTCAATTAAGAGTATAATTTCTTCACTAGTTCACATAATTAAAGACAAATTGTTAAAACATAAAAATTTTGTGTTTATTATTCCAATATCAAAATTATTATAAATAAAATATTAAGTATCAAAAATTGATTTTATTTTATATTATTTATCATTACAGATATTTGACAGTATTTATTTCAGGTCATGACAAGAGGTAGTTTTTATTGAAGCTTTAGACCACTTTTACCCTCCTCATCAGATTTAATAGATATTTTATGTGTTGTCACAGCTGAAAGATTACGGTGTCACTCGCAACATATTACACTAGTCCTTCACACGTCATAGTAGACAAGACATATATTCTCGACTCATTCAACTTCTGAACTCTTTTATATGGTCAATTAAACTGCTCCTATGTACAACATTTTTTGATTAACTTTAAAGCCTCTCACACAAATACGTTTTGATAGAGTCAACACAACAAAACCCAATTTGATGTTTTTTCAAAACTTTCTCATACATTTGATAATTCTGTGCCTTATCCTTCATTCATGTTGTTTGGCAGTTACTTTGATAGTACTGTGTGTTGTCCTTCATTCATGTTGTTTGGCAGTTACTTTGATAGTACTGTATGTTGTCCTTCATTCATATTGTTTGACAGTCTAACTCGTAATGTATAGTGAAGGAGAATTTTGAGCTCTAAGAATATTATATCGGAAAATCTAAAATTTATACAAAATAAATTTAAATAGTGAATGTTTGAAAAATCTATAAGAGTGCTAAGTATTAAGAGATAGCATCGCCGATTAGCTATGTTTGTAAACGTTGTACTGGTATAACTCAGTGTTTATAAAGTGTCCTCCAAAAATATTCTTAAAGTTGATTAACAGGGATAATAGATAAACGATTATACCAGAGCCAGATATCGTATTGAATCCTGGCTTTCTGTATTTTTCATTTGACAATAAAATTGTGACAAGTGAAATTGTTCTTTTATTAATATTTTTTCAATTAATATTATAATATTTTAACATGGTTAGTAATTTCCTTGATCTCATTTATATAATTTTATAAAGTATATCGCGTATAGCCTGAATGGGTAGTAAAACGCGGTGCCAAAAATAAATATAAATTATAATACAGAAAACAGCACTAAGGGTTGTCGTCTGATTTGTGCTCTGTACTAACGTACGTTATGTGCTATACAAGGGGTTGGTCGTGATATTATGTACAAAAACGTAAGAATACTTATTAAATACAAAATAATCAAGAAACATGTTTGTATTTTTCGAGCTGTGACTACAACCATCAGCCCAATTTTCCCGAGGAAAGAAGAAACACAACGGAATGTTTCATTTCAAGAAATGTGAGTGTGGAGCCGAGATTCGTATTGGAGAGCCACCGGAAATGAGTGTTGTTTAACGATGTAGTTCACGTAGCGGCCGCACGGGGCGACAACAGACCCGTATTGCCCCGGTCTCCCCTATAAAAGTGCGATGGGGTGGGGTCTTGGGTTCGGGGTTAAGGGGTCTGTATGTGTGTGTGTGTGTGTGTGTGTAGTTGAATCACTTGAGCATGTTGGGCACGTACCATAGTCTTAGTGGGTGCTCTAACCCACGGGGTGTTCCGGGGAAAACTGGTGCATGGGGCTATAAGGGTGCACGTCTATTATTTTGGATCTTGACTTTATAGTAGGGAGAAAATATAGGCCTACCCGGTAGTAAATATTTATTTTAATCCATATGTATACTCAGTTGTGAAATTTATTCCTTGATTTAACTGAATTATGCTGATACAAAGCAAGAAAAACTGGGGCTACACTGTTATATAAAACAAAACCAAAATTTACAGAAATTTGTATTCCTTTTAATTAAATATAAGTCAAATATATTATTTATTTTTAATGTACACATTATATATAACAATCCTTGGCACTAAAAGTGGATACATCATTTAACGCAATCCAAAAATGTTGTATAGTTAGTATAAGAGTTGCAAAGAAGAACTTCAGAACTTAATGAAATGGTGGAATAGCACTTCACTGGAGGGGGAAGAGGAAGTGTTAAAATGGATTAAAAAAAATCATTCATAAAGGGGTAAAAAATCTGTTGGATCTAGCGTCAGATGACTCATTGAATCAGGTTTTTATAGAAATTATTTTTATGGTTTTCAAAGTAATTGTACGTTCTGAATATTCAGGACTAAATGGCGAAGCGCGTGGGTTGCCATTTTAATCAATTTATTTCTTGGAAGGTAGATTATCTTATTTTTACCAAATAAACCAAGAAATCATACGATTCCCAAATTAGCTTGGAACTTAACTCTAGAAAGGACACAATACCAAATCCCCTCTCAATCAATTCATCATATCAAGGAGAAGCCTAAATTTCACAAATTAACTTTGTAGGTTGTGCCAAGGATAGGATTTCTCAACCTTAGGTCACTAGGCAGATGCACTATCTTCTTACCTAGGGTGTCAGGCAGGTTGAATGTTCAACTCTTTTTGAGCTAAGACCCAGGATTAAGCGCCTATTTCATGTAGATTCTATCTCTGAGCTGAAATGATCCCTTTTGAAACAGAAATTTTTATAGGTTCCTTTCTATATACCCAGTATCATTCGTTTATCTAAAATAATTCTCTTAGCCCTAAGCGTTGTGCTTTTAATTCTTATTTCATGCAATAAAAATTTGTTATATTAGAATAAACATGTGTTGGTTTAGTCTTACCATTCATATTTTAAATCCTTTTTTAAGAGATCAATTTTGTAATTGCTGTAAGTATTGCTTTGAGTATAATGGCATAATGTCCTACTGCCAGTGTAGCTAATGGCTTACGATACTTTGAGAATCACTATTAATGGACAAATCTAATGTGTAATCATTTTAATTTTATTCTACAATATTTATACATGTTAACAATTTGTACCTCACTTACTTGTTTTTTTTAAGGTGGTGCGTGTACATTCTATCCATAATTATAATATACTTACGGTCCAACATAGTACAATGTGTATTAATAATTAATACCACGGCCAATATCATTAATATTATTAAACTTCAAGGATCATAAGGTTATTATCATCAAATTATGAATGAGAGTGCTCTTTGAACGTAATGGTTACTGTAAAGCAGAATTGGTAGCTTGTAAAATGGAAAAATACAAAGTTGTAACTGGAAAAAAAAACCTTCTGGTTTTAACTAGCTCATTAAAAGTAATATAGCTTATATCACGTATAAAATGTATTTTATTTAAAATAGATACAATAGCATTCTCCTTAGGAATGTGTTTCTTACTGTTGGCTTGCTAGACTTGATCACGAACTGAAAGTAAAAAGAAAAGGAAATCTTCTCCCAAAAAGGTGGCTGGATATTATGAAAGATGGTGTACCTTGTTGTTTGCTCTCTTCAGTATCTTCGCCACGTCCAGTCTTGCCCTTGACGCCAAATTACTGGCCGCTTCTTCTTCAGCGATTGTTTCGACGCCTGGCATCTTTTCTCCCTCTCTCCCCTTTTTGTACTCTCAGAAAACCACTTCTATTACCACTCTTTCTTTATACCCCTCTTGCTATCCCCTACCAAAACTACAACCTCCCCTCTTCCTCCAGAGGTCAACCAAGTGGAGAGATTTCTACTCAGTTACGAAGTAGTATTTTGTTTTCAAACTACAACCCGTCCTCGGTCGTTCGAACTATGGTCAGTAAATCGATTATATCGATGGATTTAGAATCAAGTGAGCTATATTAAACCCTCTAAAACTCACACTGGAAGGTGTGAGGACAAAATAATAATTAGTTTCGTACAAGCTGGTTTGCCAGTGGTAAGGAAATTTGGGTTTGAATCCCTATCAAATGTAGTAAGTTTTTCTTCCCTAAATGTTTTATTACTTTTTCCCCGTACAAGTGGGGGTAAATTTCCTTTTAATTCCATCTTCCTTATCCCTCTTAAACAGGACGTGTAATAACGCGTGGTGCTCTCGAAAACATTCCATATGGAATATTATTAATTCCATAAAACTGACCAAATGATGTTAAATATGTACCAGCTTTTAACCAATATTACTTAGATTACTTTCATTACTTGCCACGCTGTCTAATTCGATAAACCTGAGTTACACTTGGTCACCAAACGTGTCCCGATCAGCTGCACTAATTATGTATTTCCACATGTAATTTATGATTGTATGTTTCCTCATTTTACCTTCACGATAATGTGGGTGCACTTCCTATAAAGTAGCCCCTTCGTTTCCACACCCTTAAATAAAGATTTTGTTAACTATTGTTTTAGACGTAATAACTACTTCAAGTAATTATAAGTTAAAAAAGCATACACAATTATAGGTAAACGTTATAATTATGACCATATATTTGCAAAAATATCTTTATATGGGATAAGTTTGAAACTAAAATTCATAATTTAAAGAAATATATTTTTATTTCGACAAATATTTTTTTAATTAATAAAAAATAATGTGTTATTTGAGTTAAATACATAAATCAACCCTAATAAATACGATCAGAGGTTAAAGATAAGTTTTCAAGTTCTCTCTTATTTTAATATGCAATGTGTCCATAAGTTATTCATCGGATTATAAGCCTCGATAATTAGTAGTTTTAGGATATATTTTAAAAACTGTTTATGATCATTAATAATACAACTTCAGACATTTTGTTTTAATTTATTAATCAATCTACCATGTCTCAGTCAAATAATTCAGTAAATCAGATACCTACAAAACTAACTAATATATTAAGGCGTATAATGTGGTGAATATCTTACGGTTATTCCATACATTATATCCCCATGATCAGATACTTTGCTTGATATCAGGTAGGCCTGTAATAATTACGTATTTGTTTTAATATTTTGGTTTCAATTCTGCTTTCTAAGGTGCAGCTTATAACATTGGTTTAAAATACTGTTTACACCTTAAATATAAGACCATACGAACGTCGTTAAAGAACGGCTTCATATTTCTAAATGAATGGGCATAACTATAGGGTCTGAAGAGTCTTGAAGTTTTGTACTTATTTAACAGGTTTAGCTTTTATAACCAATTTTTTTTTTACAGATGTGGCTTAAGTTAATATTTATGTTGTATCTTAAATAAAATCAATTTGAAAGAAAGGCAATGTAATATAGTCTAAGAGTAGCTCACAATCAAATTGCTCAACACATATTCTTTAGTTGTAGAAAGTCTTTTATTGATTAATGGGCTTTAGAAAACAAAAGTATATCAATAGGAGTATGAGAGATTTTATTAGGATAATTGATCCATTATAGCAACACTATAGCACTGTAGTACTGTGACAATGAAAAACAAGTAAATAAAGTCCCCAGTACTACTTGAAACATTACTTATTTTGATATCAATAATATGGTATTCCCTTGTCAAATACCTTATCTTTAATAGTAGCTTTTCTACCTAATAGGTTTGGGGTCTCAGTTTCGATTCCTGACATGGTCTAAAGATTTATGATGAGTGAAATTGAGGTTTCCCTACTCACAGTGGTGATTAAACGGCTGGGGGCTGGATTTTGTATATTTTCTAGATTTAAGAAAGTTTATTAGCCATGTACTTATATACTCAGTCGGGGAATGGTAAGTGAGGTCGAACATTTTAAAATGTTTAAAATATATCTCTATAAATATCGTTGATAATACATTTTTTGTTTAGTAACAAATTATTTTAGTGGTGTTAAATAAATTATATAAACATAAAGGAATTAGGCTATTAACGATTATTATAAGAAAAGAATTTCTTAAATAATCAAATTAATCAACTCAATTATTATTATTATTCTATATTAACATAGTTATTGGTCCGTTATTATCTAATATCATTAATAAAATCCAAACCAAATATTACATTCTTTTAAAACACGCCTATATTGACATCTTATACTTTATCTATTTAGATATCCTTATACTCACTCTATGACAAAGGTTCACTGGCACACTTACAAAACTACGCCACCTATCTCTATCTTAAGCTAGTTCTATCCAGTCCATCTCATTACGTACACCCTATCTCTTTCAAATCCACTCTAATGTAATCCTCCCATCTGCATCTAGATGTTTCCAGTGGTCTCTTTCCCATTGTATTCGCCAATCAGAACCCTAATTAATGTTCTTGAAACTCCAATTCGCACTGCATGCCTTGCTCACCGTAATCTACGAGAATTTATTATTCTAAACTGTCTTGGGATATAGAGTACAATGTATGCGACACATAATTATGTAGTCTCCTCCAATCCCAAGTAGTATAATCCCTTTGGTCAAAATAATTTCTTAAGTTCCTTGTTTTCTAAAATCCCTTTTTTACCTTGATGAAAGCTAAGAGACTACGTTTCACAACCATAGAGAACAGTCGGTAAAACTATTGTTTTTATATCCTTAGATTTACACTAACAGCAAGCTAAGTATTAACAACTTAATGACCGAGTAGTAGCATGCATTTCCCGACTGTTATTTTTCCCTAATCTTCACTTTAATATTACTATTTCCAGTGCAGGATGTATACTCTTAAATATATTTCTTTATAAGATTATTCCTACTTTCATCATACTTGGGTTATCCCCCTTTTAATATGTTTCTTTATCTCTATCAATCCACCTCATTACACGCTATCTCTTAGTTTGTAAAGGAAGAAAAATAAATAAAAAATAACCCTGGAAATTGTACTTATACCAATATACAATAAAATCTCAACTATGTGTGCGTGGGTTATCCGGTTTAGGGTGTATGTGTGAATTCAGGTGATGATTTTATTTTATTTTTTTGTGTTTATTGCTGTGTTCTAAAAGATAGTTGTTGACCTTGTAGTATGGCGAGTATTATGAATCACTTTTCTAAATAAACATCCTTTTTAAGAAAGTGCAAGTGATTACGTAAATAAAGATTAAAAACTACTAAAATTTAATATCGTAAGAATTTACAAGTG